>JAOBRG010399277.1:0-10152 GCA_027574985.1 Umimayanthus nakama | reverse complement strand
TTCCCGTAATAAAAAACGCTTGTATTGTGACCTCGGGGAAGGTGAAAGTTTTTCATTTTGATGATACGGCGTTTAATGGCCGCCTGCCCTCCGTTCACATTGTATCGACCCAAGCAGAGACAGACATATCGCTAAATTGGGCCTAAATATCTTTTGAGAAAATCTCGAAACTTCCAAAGTTTGTTTAAACATCTTGAGGTGTTTTCTAAACATAATCTCGAAAATTCTGAATCGGTAACCGAATGTACTTGATATTAATGGTATAGAAATATCAAAATACTTAAAACAACTGCAAGTTATTTAATGCGAACGTTTGGAAAACAAATAGGATGCTTTTATCCACACTGTGCTTTTTGTTATTTCATGGCTTAGAATATGAATAACTTTCCTTTGGTGGCAATGTCCATAATATGAGTTTGTAGTATGAAGTCCTTCATATTCTTCATTAATTTTATTGAGAAACTTAAGTTTATAATACGTTTGATTTCAACTTACTCTTACAATGGGTTAACACGAATCACATCATGTCACTCATCTACAGATTTACAAAACTTTTTAAAGGAGGTTTCTAAAGTGGTCTGATATTTGAAATAAATCCTTCGGCTTCCTACCAACAATCAGACATCCTCGCTTTTTGCCATTTTCTACATCACTGTTAACGGTTGTAAAATCTAAAAAGGCAAATAAACTGTTGTACTGTAGCTGAGCCTCTGTTATGACTCTTTACACAGTCAAACTTCTGAATTACATTTAGTTAACTGTTTGCGGAGCTGACAAGAAGACACGAACCGAAAATGCGCTAATTCTAAATATCGCAAAACTGTAAAACAAATATAAATACCTCCAAATTTTGTGAGTATCTCCAAATCAATTGTTCTTTACCTCCGAAAAACATCGTGATAACTTTTTTTTATCTGAGCCTACATAGAACCACTATGCTTTGAAACCTAGAAACTTGAACTCATACCATAAAATCGTTACGTTGACAACAAACTGAAATGGACAATAACAATAATTGATAGTACTGAGAGAAACTACTTTCAAAAAGGATAATTACTGTTAGTATTAAATCTATACACAATTCGCACAGAATGTATATTATCTTCGGTTTTGGCTGCAGTAAACTAGCAGTAACGGAGGTAAGTAGTCTGCCATTGGCTGACGGCGCTTTTTCGTTGACAGATGGTAATTCGGTAATGCAAACAACTTCAGGCTTTTTTAAATAAATATATCGGCGATACTCAATATGTGATAATTTTTAAATACTGAATAATATAATCGAATAACATCGACCAAACGTAGACTTAGCAAACTAACACAGTTTACCTCGTGTATTTTGATGAGGCGGCATAGCGGAGTTTTCTTTCAGTCGGTGGGCGATTCCTTCTTGAGCTGTATTTTGTGTTCAAAAGTCAGTGTTTCAGCAGTTTTTCGGTCACTGCTGTAACTGAAAGCAAAGAAATCGGAACAATAATTATCAGCTGTGGTTGGTGTTGTCTCATGGCGTTCTGCGGGATTCAAGTTGACGTTCTTGATGACCAGGAGGTAGTGTTTTCAATTATTGATACCAAATCCATTTACTCATGTACTTTTTGTCTCTGATCGTGGGCCCGTGGTGTTTAAGAAAGTCAACAGAAACAATAAGAGTTTTGTGCGAAAGGTCAGAGTACGTGACGTTTTCAACAAGACAACCGACTGTCGCGGCTTTTTCATCTCGTTCACTCGCATAACCCTCAGTGTAACTTCATGTTCTATAAGCCGCTACATCCAATTAAAATCTTTGTTATACCCGTTGTTTCTTCGCCCATCTTTCTATACTCTACAGTGAATCAATTTTTTCTGGTCTCTATTAAGTTCGAGAAACAATGCTTTATGCCATTACAAATTCGGCGTTTTTTTACTGAAGTTCAAGTTGTTTGCCAAAGCTTTTGTGCCGTTGACAGTCGCTCTACATTCATGTCTGGAGTTGGATTTGCGATACTATCTTATTTTTCAGGCGCTCTGTTGTTAGTTAGGGTACAGCTTGTGCAGGTTTAAAGCCGATTCTTTTGATAGTCTAAGCTGTTAAAATCTTTTTAGTTCTTTTTGTTCCAAAAACAATTTTGATAGCTCTTAACTCAGACAGTCAGTCAGTCCATAGAAAGTGACAACAATAGTAACAACTCTGTCAACTTTGAGAAGCAGCTGCTGGTATTTTGTGTTGTTTGTGAAGCAAACTGATTAATACCGCTGAACGATATGTTTTTTTGTGAATGATATTTACCTTCTACAAAATAATATCTACATACAACTGTGTTTTTAAACAGCAGTCATGCACACTTCGTCGATCACAAGTCTGGCATCAACATTTTAGTTTTGTTTGAAGTAAAATGTGTTGGTGTAGAAAACAAAAGCAGTGGCGGAAAACAGAAAAGAAAAGGAATAATTTTAAGCTTGTCGACAATCTTGACATGGCCCTTTTTTTCCTTGTTTCGATGGCGGTGTGCCCTTATGAAGAGAAAATATCAACACAATATGATGGCATTGAAAGTTGTCCTTAAACTCCTCAATCATCGTTTTGGAGGCGGTTTCTAGTGATTAGTTTGCTCTTTCACAATTGCTTTGTCATTTTTATCTCCGGTGTCCAGATCGTTTCCTTAATAGCAGGGTTTAGAAACAGTTTCGAGGTTTTTGAATTTTTCAGTTCCAGAAACTCGCAATTTTTTTGTTTTATTTTTGACTCACACGCTTGTTATTCAGTTTCAACTATTCGCAAAATTTGACTTCTGCTCGATTTGTTCGCAAATTTTTGGAGGTAGCGTCTTTGTTTTTGTTCAAATCATTTTTGTGAGTACTCTGGTGCTCATTTAGGGTCTCAGTGGCGAGAGAGCAACGAGAAAACAAAAACTAAAAAGTTGATTTTGAATAAATTATTAACTTTAAAGCTCTATTGTTTATTTGTGTGTTACTGTTAAAGTAGTTTGGTTAAAAAAAGCCAGAGTTGAAAATATGAGTTACTGAATGATATAATTGGTTCTGAGCGCGCAGTAACTCGGGGATTGCTATTGCAACTTTCGGTTTTTAAAAGTGGTCAGCTTTTGGTTTTTAAATGAGCTCATCTTTCCGCAGCAGCTGAGTGTGAATTGTTTTTGTATCCTAATAAAGTTAACAATTTTCTCGTAACAGTTTTTTTAGTAGTTCACCCTTTAAGGTTGGTTAGAAATGTCCCTTGGACACACTGCAGCCATGTGACTCGTGAGAAGACACACCAAACAAAATGTCAACGGTCATTGGTGGAGCCCCCCCCCCCTCCCCTCCCACATAGAAACCGTTTTTGAACACTCCCCCTCCCCCCGATATTGTTTTCACGTAAGGAAAAAGAATATAAGCTATACTTCCGGTGGTAAGGTTCGTCTGACTTGTTTTGTAAAGTGTTGAGCAACAAAGTGTGGAGAAGGTTTATAGCCACTGCACTGAGGACTCTTCTGAAGTATTTAAAAATCGAGATGCTACTCTGTCGAATTTCAAGCTTGTGTAAGTTGCTTATATACCCGATATATCGTTAAGTCTTGCCTTCTGAGTTCGCAATCTTAAGTGTCATACCATAAAGAAACTCGTGTTGTCAGCTACTGCTCTTGTCTTTGCAGTTATCACTCGCTCACTGATGTTTTCTCGTGAAAAAGAGTTCCCGGTTATGGCTAAATAGAAATTGGGTGGATAGAAAAGATATTTTTCCAGCTTTTCACGTAGATGTTTTTTTTAACAAGTTCTTGTACTGAAAAAGAGCATTAAAACTAGTTTCGATCAAAGGAAAACTGACTATTTTATATTCAGATCCAATACAGACCGGTCTTTCGGTGTCGTGCTACTGTATGAAGGGATGTATCCGTTGATTGACATTCGGCGTGGGCCATTTACCCTCTTCGTAAAGGTCGATGTCATTTTTCACATTCGATGGGGTCATATTGAACAGGAACAGTCTATGACAAGACAAAGTCGTGATCGCAGATATACAACCACTACTAACCGTGACTCCAATTCAAAACAAGATCAACTTTCAAATAGGAAACTTAACAAGAAAAAAGAAAGCAAAAGCTATGTAAAACATAGATAAAATAATACAGTACAAAACCAGCATAAAAATAAACAGGTGTTAGGGGGGATCAGGCTGAACTTGTGGGTCATGCTCGATATACCAAGTGAGGTGTCATCGCGATCGTTCATTGTTTTAAAGTGACAGTACATTGTTGCGTTCTTTGTGACGCAACGCAGGGCTCACTGTTACTTGGTATATCGAACGTAACCCGAACTTGTTCTTACACGTGGGAGCTTCCTGGAAAATCAGCCTGAAAATGTTCCTTTAAAAGGTGCTCTTAAAATAGTTTCTTTAAATGAAATACAGTACCGCATACAGTTACTTACTAACTGATGAAATCAGCATTTGTATAAATGCAACATTTTAACTAACTGATGGTAAGAACTAGCAATACATTTTGGGAAGGTTAGCAGCTCTGATGACAAACACCTCCTGCTAATTACCCCTGGCAATTAATGGGGTTAGTACTCCAGTAAAACTGGCAGCCCAAGTAGGCTCTATTAGTCCAACTAGCACCAATTTTTATATATACATATATATTTGTCATGCTGAATTTGTTCTTATATATATTGTACTTTGTTGACCACATTTTAGCCTGAGTGTTTTTAGATAATAATTTCGACTTGTTCTTTTACGCTGCAATTTAACTGTCCTCTGAATGTTTTCTTCCCTCTTAGACAAGTGTGACGGACGTCCTAAAAGCGATGGGCGCAATGCCTTCTGGGTTCCGTTCCACCACTCTTGGCAAGATGAATCGTCATGGTGTGTGATGGTGAAAACTGTATTCTTTATTCCTTTTCGAAGTTTTTCCTTGAAACACGCGATACTTGTGCAGTCAACTAAGGTGCTTCAGTCGGCCCAGGCTAAATTGACTCTCCTCTGGGAGAAACACCACTTTAAATCGGGAAGACGAGGGGGAAAGTATTTGAAAAGCCCGTAATTTTCAAAATTGCTATAGATAACTGTTCATTTGGAAGTAGAAAAACAATGAGGTTCAATGAAGATCTAAACTTTGCTGTCGCCGGACAACATGTCCGCCATTATGGTTTTTTCATTTGTTGCCACTCTTAGTCTGTTTTCACTCGGCGTAACCAGAGAGTGACTGCCGTTGGTTCTATGAGTGTAATCTTTTTGGACTGAGTGACATCCACGCGCATAAAGGTGGTAGCTTTAGTGCTCGAAGTTAATATTGACTACATGTACTTATTGACCGAGAGTTAGGTCGATACGGGAAATATCAAGGCTAAAAATTTATTTTCCCATAAAACCTAAACGTTCGAGGTAAGCACTTTGTTATACGTTATTTTTTTCTAAAAACAACAATAACAGCGTGCAAGATGCAATCCTTGCATTACGGACTATCGATACTAATGACGAACTAATCGTGCGAAATAAAGGATTGAATTCGCACGATTAGTTCATCATTAGTATCAATAGTCGGTAATGCACGTGTTGAATACGGAAAATTCACACCGCTCAAGATTCAGTCAGAACGCGCCCGTGTAGTATCTTTGCCATATGATAGTGTGGTGTTACAAGTTGATTTGCTTTTAAACTTATTCACACCAGCTAACTTCCAGACCAGCTCCTGGATTGTACCCAAACTGAGCCCGTCCAACCTAGCTTACCGCGACCTCATTTGGGACCCAGTCCACAAACAGGTACAACGACCTCTATAGCTGGCACATTCTTTGATCTATCTATCCATACATCCATCCAGGAATCCATCCATATATCCATTTAACCATCCATCCCTCAATCCATCCATACATACATACCGTACTACTTCGAATAAACGCCGCCCTCGATTAAACGCCGCAGTATGAAAGCAAATACTAAAAAAAACTAAATACTAAAAAACGCCACCTTTGAATAGAAGGTGTTTTTTATGGAAGCTTTTGAGGTAAAGAACAATGCTGAGTGAATGGTACCGAACTTTTAAGTAAAACAGAGCAGATATTTTAAATTTAACACTATTGTTTAAAACACTCCCTCCAGTCGTGAACAATTTAATAAACGCCGCGGCGTTTATTCGAAGTAATGCGATACAATCATACACACATACAATGCAAAACAAAAGCTAAGACAGTTAAAAGTGCTCATTGTAGCGCAGAGCGGTTGAAACATTGAAATTGTGAAACATAAGGCTTGGAAACTTTAAAAGATAAATCGAGTTTAACGCTCGGTGACGGTCATCAGATAAAAGTTTGGGAAGCAGATGGAGTATTAAAATAGTTAGAGCGGCTTGCAGTTGGCAGCGATGAACTTGTTGGCCTTTCGGCATTTGTTCAGGAGCTCTGATCTTGTTCAATAGGGATTTTTTATTCGAATTCAAATTGCACATCTTTTCCGCGAGGCATACTGAGCATTGTTTTTGTCCACTTTTGTAATCCTTTGTTCGTTTCACAATGGATCACTTGATAGTGAATAGACCAGTTTTGTATTATCGGTTGCCGCTGATTATAAGGACTTTAGACTCGCTTTTACATCACGAGCCTCGACTTGATGTTAAATATTCGCAAATACCGGCGAGATCTGAATCTTCAACAAGACACAGACTAGAGTTGTGAATAGCTCATATCCACTCTGGAATTTATGATTATTTAACGTCAAATCGAGTATTCATTGTAATCAGCGGCAACTGGGAATACGAAACTGGTCCATTGCTTCATATTTTTCTTGAGGTCCCAAGGGTGTAAGATGACAGTGTGGAGCTTGCTGCAAGTTTCTTGCTAATGAAGTTTACGATTTCTGTATCTGGACAAGTCATTTGGTTCATCCCCCCTTTCAGCCAGTCTGTCCAAAGCAACAACGGCAAACAGTTCACCCATCTTATCAACAAGCATTTCCCATAAAGTAACGCACTCCACAAAATCTTCAATCGCAACTCGTGCGAACGAGCCTCCTGTCCTTTATATCGGCATGACAGAACACGATTTCAAATCCAGATACAAATATCATAAACTATCCTTCAACAACAGAAATATTCGGCAAGCACATAACACAGTGGAAGTGGATTCCTTGAGTGTGGATTCGTGGTTGTTTGATGCATGTTTGTTCCGTATTCACAGATTCGACAAAGAGCAGTCAAAGTGACAAGGTTATTCTCTGTAGCATCAGCAAGGATGATTCCTTTACCGGGAACAGGTAAACCCTTTGTAAAATTGGATCCAAACAAAACTAGGTCGTGAATTCATTCCAAATTTTGATGATTGGGATACTAATGAAAGGGCACTTTTCAAAACGTTTTGTACAGTGTGTAATATTGTGTATTTTTCATAGTTTTGTTTCCAAAGTTCTACCTTTTATTACTTTTCTATAATAATTGCTAACTACCGTTTATTTCAGCGTAGTGCAAAAGCAAGATCACAGTCCTAGCGTTCTTTCTGCCAAGGAATGAAGTTCGCAATAATCAGGGCCCGGTTGTACGAAGAGTGGATAACTTTATCCAGCGGATAAATCCCTATCCAGTGGATAAAATTTGCCTGTTGTCCAATCAAAATTAACAACGCACAAATTTTATCCACTAGATAGGGGTTTACCGCTGGATAAATTTATCAACTCTTCGTACAACTGGGTCCAGATCTTGTTTAACTAGTCGCCCACAAAAAGGCATGCGTGGTTGTATCTCAAAAGTTACAATTAAACTATCATGATAATGTATTAATGACAATAGTGAAAATAAAAAAAATAATAATAATAATAATAACAACAATAAAAATAGCTACGCGTTTTTGCATAAAGTTAATCCCAACGTATTTGCATACAAGGTAGATATTGCAAGGTTAATATGGTACTCTAGGCACTGGGATACAACACTTAAGATAGATAAATTTACAGTTTCTGTGGTAATAAAATATTGTATGGCAATGGGTATTAAGACTGTTTTCTCTCATTTGGCATACTAATATCACTTGGTAAAAAGCTTTTTTTTCAAATGCTCAGTTTGGCACTTATATAGGTTCCTTTTGTTTGAGTTTCTAATGAAATATCCATGCGCACTTGCTCTGGTCTTGGTAAGAATAATAACATATACTTAAAGTCGATCATATTTAGTAGTTACCAATGAAGATCTTCCCTATTCCGAAAGAGTGAGGGGAAGAGCCTGGGAACGAGGTTGCCTATCCGCCACACACTAAAGAACAGTGAATTTCTTTACTTGTGTCGCCAACTTGTTTACTTCGCGTTTACAGGGATTAAAATCCTCAGCCGGCAGATCCGTATTGCGATTTGGGACTTTGAACGCAACCTGGTAAGTTCACCGCGTGACTTGAGTGAAGATCTTATAGTTGTTCAAGAAATACTTAATCAAAACCAGTTCTCGACTTTTTTGTTTCATCAGTCATTGTAGCAATGAACTTACCTGATTGTGTAAGCAAGTTCAAGTTTTTATCGTCAGTTGACTCAGATGAGCTGAATCTAGCTTAGGGTATGGATTTTGTCCAATGTTTGCTTGAGTCGATAAAAACAACTCCATAGATATTATATATGATATTCAATTGACGACTAATGCTATATAAACATATCACATCATTTGTGTAATAGTCTGGTGTATTAATATTCTAAAAGTTAACCGTATAAAAGGCTAGTTTAGTAGCGTGACTGCAATGCGTGACTACTGCGTGACATTTATCAGGTGCTCAGTAATATCCACAGTGTACGAGCCATGGAGGTTGAGAAAGATGCTAAAGCGTGGAGTTTTTCACCCAAGGTATGCAGTTGTGTGTCGTGGCGTTGTGTCGAAATCTTTTTGGTCATTTTTGATTTTTATTTCCAATCGTTATCTTTGTTTAATGAAAAAAATCTGCAGCTGAGGTGCTCGCTGTTCGGTTGTAAACACGCTGCAAGTTTTCGTACGACTTGTTTCGCAACGACAACTCAGGATGCACAAAGCTAATGTAGCTCCTGAGTTATGTGTATACCCAGCAGCCACAAGTTACTCTAATAGTTCTTCCTTTTTACCTTCCACAATGACTTCATAAACTAGTCCAGTGACATTGATATGAATGTCGGTTTATGGTTCTGTTACCTGTTGCCATTGTTTTCTCACTGCGAGACATTTTACAGAAAATTTGAACGGCAACAAGGTGTCATGGTCAAAGTTTGTTTTTTAAAGTCAAGAAATTTTCCTTTCATAGATTTTGTTCCCATTTTAGGGTGAAATCGTCGTTAAGCTTTTTTTTTAAGGATCTACAACATCGAACTATCTTTTTTGAATATCTATATACCGATACATAACCTAACATTTCCAATTACGAATTTTTAGCAACGGAACTACAAATTAACAAAGCCGTAATAAGGAGTAAGAATACAGATTCGCTTTATCGAGAAAAAGGAGACCACGACGAAGTGCTTACAGAACAGGCAAAGACAACTCAAAATAAGTTCGTCGTATTGGGTTATGATGTAGACGAGTTGTGTTCCGCCTGCAGAGAGCTACGCCTTAACACATTTTCTTGCTAAAGCCCGGCACACACGAGGGAAACAGCTTAGCAAAAAGTCTCGCAAGGCCGTTAGCTCAGCTGTTTCCTCCCGTGTGCGCGTAAACTTTGATGAGGCAAAAATTATCAAACATGTTAGATATTTGTCTCACGACCTCGCGAGGCAAAAATCTCACCAAAATTTACGCACACACGGGAGGAAACAGCTGAGCTGACGACCTCGCAAGACTTTTTGCTCGGCCGTTTCCTCTCGTGTGCGCCGGGTTTAATGTAACTTTGTTCTTGTTCTAGTTCTCTATGGAAACAAAATGGTAGAGAGCTTAAGTTACACGGACGTGAGAGCGTTACGAAACCATAGACTTGGTTGTAGAGCATTAAGACTCTACTCTGAGAACTAAATATTCCATTGGTCATTGAACAATAACAGTAACAATAATTGACGCACTTTGCAATATGCTATTTTGTTATATGGCTGACTGATTCCGCACGCTGTGATTGGTCAATTCCAGGTCCGTAAGTAGGCGTACGGACCTCTAGCTCTCGATCACCTTTTCAAAAGCGGAATAATCAACAAAGCCATATAATAAACATCTTATTAGCCTCGTTTGCTCAGTCCGTACGGCAAGTTATGGATCC
>JAOBRG010399266.1:0-10152 GCA_027574985.1 Umimayanthus nakama | reverse complement strand
GGTTTCTCTCTTGAAAGTCAGCTGCAAAAACAAAATTTCCATCAGCTTGGAATCATTGTATCGCTTCAAAGAAAATCGAAAGGGGAGAAAACGAAGTGACACACGTATTCATTACAAAATTCCCGCCAAAACTTATCTTTTGAAGGAGTGCAGTCTCCCAAGCGCGGGAAACTGCGATGTGGTTGCGCGCGTGCATTCACGCATGAACGAAGTTTCTCAAGTCGAGAGATTTTTGTTTTCATAAATGCATTTTTTGGTCAGGGATGATAAGCATGTAATTGTGCAGGATTTTGCTCGATTCGCAAAAATATCAGGGCTTGTTTGGTCTCGCCATGGGTATTTTGGCTCGACCTACGGTATCGCCAAAATACAAACCATGGCTCGACCAAACTTCGCCCTGATATTTTCGCGAATCGAGCAAAAACCTGCACGATTACATATAAGAATAAAAATTAATCAAAGGAAAACACACACTAAGACTGCCTAGGGATCTGCGTTTGGTAAAACTATATGCCGGGTGGGCGGGCGGAAAAATTGCTATAGCCGATATAAATTGACCGTAGCTGGTAGTGAACAAGACTACCACAGCCGATGCAGTAAATAAAAAAGCCAAGTGATAGAGCAAGTTGTAAACTCTGTATTTGTAGTATCCTATTGCCACATAGTAAACCAGTACTACAAGTTGTATGGTACAAAGTACCGTAACAAGTAATATCACTTAAGGCTGTCTTGCAACAAACCCTGTCTCGTGTTTAGACTTACGTTAATCACATGGTTTAACGTCCACCTAAACACAAGGACGCAAAGCAATTGGGTTTGGTGTAAGAGTCTTTATTAATTTTGCACTATTATCACAGTGTATATGCATGCGTCCTAATCAATAGTGTAAATATAAATATACCTAAAGTTCTACTAACTACAAATTAATTGTCCCAAACACCAAGGAGTCATTGATGTGGAGTGTGGAGTTTAGACAAAATTGTTTTTTGTGAGAATATTTTAAACCGTCTTTAGGCGGATAGTCAGTGGAATAGTTAGGTATAGTAGTACAGCATCCGATCTCCAGTCCCCCAGTACCTAAATAAGTTCTATAGGGACACCAACACTGTAGGCAAACGAAGCCCCTCCTCGTCGGAAAGAGTAGCCAGCATACGCAGAGGCAAGAAATCCTATCTCCGAGAGGATTAGCCGCAGTTTAGAAGTAAAGCTGGCATATGTTAGTGTCTTAAATACTAAGGCAGATTGATCTAACCAATTGAAGGCTTGCGAGCTATCCGGGGCTCCATTGGTAAAATGGAAGGCGCGAGTGCAGGCGGCCACAGGGCAGATGGGGTGAGTGCGGGATGCGGGGTAAGGGGATCTGGACTACACGCTCTTGAAACTGGATGGTCTTACTCCAGCGGTGGCTGGATCAAAGGTTTTGTGGGACGTAGGCAGTAAATGCACTTTGCGGAACATACCAAAGAAAGTTACAAGACATACTGCCCAAAACGAAGCATCAAGGCTTGACAACATGTTTAACTTCCCGAAAATTTGCATTAACAAGTTGGGGATGATACAGGCCTGGGGATGATAGGTAACTTTTGATGTGGTGGCTCTCCTAAGGCCCGTTTTATACCCGTGATGAGCGATTTGAGAGGCCAATCATTTTAAAGCAGTGGGTTAGGTAGTCCTAACTGTTTGTCAAGCAGGCCGACGATGTTAATATATTGTTGAATAGATGACACTTTATGTGACCTCGCTAGGAAGGCCACATACTGGCAGAGATGCTCAGGCTTTACTGGTACTGGTGCATACCCCATATAGGTGCAGAATGGGAAGTAGGTATCGCGTTGCGTTTTGTATGTGACTTTGGTCGATTCGGCAAAGAGCTGCGCTCTATACTGGTAGATTTCGTAGGACAGTTGCTGAGCCAGTACAGGGTTGTGCATACCTGCTAAAAAGACAGTTAGCACATGTAAGTGACATGTGTTGGCCGAACGGTAGGCCGCGCGCTAGCTGGGGCGGGAAAAACAGCCGCAGTACATTGTCCAGAATAAGGATGTGACATGGGGCCTCGTGAAGCCGGGAAATTGCATCCGCCACGGTGTTAAGCTTCCCCTCAATATATTGCGCCGTTATCCTAAAATTAAATAGTGCGGACAGCCCGAACAACTATCGGAGCTCGGCCATAATGGTTTGGTTAGGGGTAGAGCCCTTGTTAATGATGGTAACGGCAGTCTTGTTATCGCTGTGAATAACAATGTGTCTATTAGCCAAACGCTGATGCCAGCGTTTCGCCGCAAAGACAATCGCAGGAGTCTCTCTGTGGTTGATATGTAACTGCGCGTGCTCGGGAGAATCCGCTGCGAAATTATGGTAAAGCCAGTCCACCCGAGAGAAACACCCCGCAGCTGCACGGCAAGCATCAGTGTGGACATCCTCTACCGGCCATTCGTCAAAAACAAGCACTTGCCATTGAATCGTTTGAGGACAGCGTCCCACCAGCGCAAGTCTTGGTGAAACTCTTGGGAAAGTCTGCATTTTGCCGTGCGAGAAGTTAGCGCATTCATAGTGTCCAGTATACGGCGAAGAAAAGTCCTCCCCCCAAACACTACCCTACAGGCCCAGTTGAGCTTACCTGCAAGGCGCTGAAGCTGTTTCTTGTTCGCTCAGCGCTTCTTAGCGAACTGGGCGACCGATGCCTGCAGTTCTTCCAGTTTGGCCTCGGGTACTGACATTTCTTGCGCAACCGGGTCTAACTGAACGCCCAGAAAGGTTAGACATTGCGTAGGGGGTACTTATTTACGCGCACTAGTTTGGAAGCCTAGATCCTTTAGCAGCTGAAGCAAAGTATCGTAGGCCGCTTGACAGGCGTTTTTAGTATTGCCAACTACGAGGAAATCGTCAAGATAAACAAACACGTCCTCATAGCCCCGTCTACGCATCATCCGCTTCACTGCTTGCGCGAGCCTATGAAAAATTTCTGGAGATTTCCTGCAGCCAAATGGCAAGCGTAAATCGTAAAAATATGTGAAAGTGTTATCGCCTTGAAACTTCCACTTACATCCCGTGGCCTTATAGTTGCTGGGATGTATTGAGACTGACCGATAGGCATGTCGAAGGTCTATTTTTGCCATAAAATACTTAGGGCGCAGTCGCTTTACTGCGGCATATCACTTAAGGCTGTCTCGCAACATACCCTGTCTCGTGTTTAGACTTACGTTAATCACATGGTTTAACGTCCACCTCAAGAAAAATTCCTACATGGGGAAAATATCAGAAAAAAATCCTGCAGAGCGAAAAGAAAAGAAAGTAAATATTGTTAATTTATAGAGATGACTACTCAGTCTGAAAAACACTCTTAGCAATCCAGTCAATTCTTTAATATTCTTTAATTCTTTACTTTTTACAGCACGACGAATCTATAACAAAAGTAAGGCCTAAGCCACATCTAAGCTCAAATGGCTTTGCATTTTTTGTTATTTAAACTTTTGTTGGAATAAAGACATTGTTTAGAGTCTACAGTTCTTTTGTTTCTTACTTCATGGGCAACAAATACAGTTTTAACTTAAAGCAACTCTTTTTGACAACAACTGTAACTTTTCATTGGTTTATTAATCTGCAAACATTTGCTAAGGAGTAACAAACTAGAAAAAGGTTACAGAAAATATTGTGTCAGCCATTTGTAAAAGCAAAATATGTACAGTGTCTGATTCTGGGCCATTGCCACAAGTCATCCGTGTGTTTCTTGGTACTTCCTGCAGCCTGGTCTTTGCTTAGGGTAAATGGGGCCCACTCATGTATCTGAATCTTGGCCTTTGTCATATTGGCCATTGTTGAGTTTCTTGGTACTTCCCACAGCCACTTTATAGGAATACATGTAATGGGACCCACTGAGTCGGGACAAGCAGCCTGACACCGGTGTGTATCAGTAGTGTTTTGCCTGTTCATATGTCTTTATTATGATTTTTTCTTCCGTTTGAAGTTACCATGGCCCTGGTGAAAATCTTTTTTCCTCTTCCCCTTTTTGGAACTTTTCATTGTTGAACTGTGATGCTTTTTGAACTTTGGCTTGAAATTTTGCCTCTTTAACAAGGTCCTGAAGAAAAATATACACAACTTATGTACCATGTAACATAATCAGTAATTTGGGTTGTTTTTTAATTCATGGGTCTACCGAGTTTTTTTTGACAAAAATCATGTTAGAAACTTCTGGAGAAAATAATAAAATATTTGGAATTTAATTCAGTAATGCTACTAACAATAAAGTTTTACTGCTGGCAATACTTTGAACTAGTATTCTTAAAATGGAAGAGGTTTGTGCATAAACAGGCTAAGCAACAACTTTGGTCCACCACCCTTCAAAAAACCTAAAAATTAACATCTACTTTCTTGCAATCCTACGGTTGCCAAAGGAATCGTGTTACACTTTGTTCTTGTAATCCAAAAGGAATATCATTATAGCAAAAATTAAGCAACCATTATGCATCATCTGAAAAAGTACAGGACAACAAAGACAACTGTAAAATGACAAGGATATATTTACTTTTTCTCTTTTAATCATGAGCTCACCCTTGTTTGCCGCTGTGTTTTTCAGGAGTCTCTGGTGCTTTGTCCTGGGTTCCATTTACATCTGCTATTTCCTCCTGTTACATTACAACTCATGATGTTAAGAAAACGGATGTCTAAAACTTACTAGTTGTGTACTGTTTTTGAGTTGGACACAATGGAACAATACATGCCCCAAGTGAATCCCATGAGAAAGCATTGCATCACTATTTTATACCATGCCTAAATGGAAATCTTTGGAAAAGTCAAGTTAAGAAATCTTCAGAAATGGTAGCCATTTTAAGGAGTTTTAACAGCTTTATGAAAATGCTAGGAAAGTGTTTGGAAGTTTTATGATTTTTCTGTGATTTTTTAAATGCCTTTGGAAAATCTGGAAATCTTCGGATGTGTTCAGAAACCAACAGAAATTTGCTGGCACAACTAAGACTGTTTGAACGAGTTTGCAAGAGTTGTTAAGTACCAGAAAGCCTTGATTTACTCTTTAAATTGCTCTTAAAGTTCTAACCAAATACATTATTTGAAACTCTTAAAACTAATAACACCTATTTCATTAAACCTTTGATTTTAGACACTGTCAGAAAAATCAATCAAGAAGAGATATATATACATGTACAATTAGTAAATATACCTTGTTTGAGCCAATGCAAGTTGATTTACTGTCAAAATCAATGTCGCACACAGTTGTTACTGTAACAACATGTTCTGGATACTCGTATGTTGTAGCCATATCTGCTGTTACATTATCTTCATCATCGCTGTCTGATTCTAGAGCCTCTGTCAGCAGAACAAATTTGATAAAACTTTCAAAATATTGCCAAACAACAACCAAAACAACAACAATTTAAAGAATATTTGTGCTGTTTTTCATAAGAACCAGTAAATTTTTGCCGAGCCTCATTGTTCTAAACTTTTTAGTGAATTTCAGCCTCAACTGTTCTTAAGCTGTTCTTATTTTTTAAAGCACTCACAAGAACAACAACAGTAAGAAATAACTCCTTAAGTATTGCAAATTGACCTAACTTGTAATCAGGAATGAAGCAGAATAAATCGCAATGGAAATTCGATCGATCTCAACATTTTGAATGTTTCAACGCTCGATAAAATCGAGTTTGATGGAAAATAATATATTTATGGAATTTAATTGTTAAAATTGTTAATTTACTATTAATAGTTCTAAATTCTAGT
Source organism: Umimayanthus nakama (assembly GCA_027574985.1). NCBI lineage: Eukaryota > Metazoa > Cnidaria > Anthozoa > Zoantharia > Parazoanthidae > Umimayanthus > Umimayanthus nakama. The sequence goes on along the minus strand of JAOBRG010399266.1, from coordinate 4,416 downwards.
CTGAATTGTTCTTAGCTTGTTCTTAATTTTTTGTCAAACTTGAGCATCTTTGTTCTTTAAAAAAAAGGGTGTAGTAAAGTTCCAGGTTTTAAATAAATATAAAATTGTTTTTTGTATTTTTGGAGCTTGAAACTGATTTCCATGTTATTCTTCTTAACTTTTACATTTAAAAACATAAGTCCTTAACAGCAATTTAAACTATCACTGCCATCAAATTTCTCCATAATGGACTCTAACCAAAACAACAACAGTTGAAAGTATTTAGTAAAGTTCCAGGTTTTCTTAAATATTTACTGCATTTTTGGAGCTTGAAATTGATTTCCAAATTCTTCTTAAATTTAACATTTAAAAAAAAATAATCCTAAACAGCAGTAATTAACTCACTTAGAAAATTAATGTAAATTATCACTGCCATCAATATTCTCTACCCTGGACTCCTTCAAGAATTTTGCTTTAAATCAAAATGTCTCATCTTATGCACTTACTTAAGACCTCTTTCGATACTGAATAAAGCTGTACCTGGACCATATATGAATTTAAAACTTGTGTGACCATATAAAATATACAGATCATGTAGCTACCATTTTTCAATTGGTAAATAGATAATAACTAAAACATCTTACCCAACTCTTTCCTTTGTTTCTCAACATGTTCCAGTAATACTTTCTTTTTCTAAACCAAATCAACAAATGACAACGATAATCAGTCACAAACTAATGCCAGCAAAAGTAAAATAATTTATGACTTTGGTTGCCACCTAAGTGGAGTAATAACCAAAATAAAAGGTGAAATATACAAAGTTCTGAAATTATAATACAATTAAAATTAATCTGTAAAAAAATTCATTAAAAAATACAGTTTAATTTGCGACTGAAAACTTAAAACACACTTAGCACAAATGCACCTAAGAAAGGATGAACATTGAGCCTGGAAGAATTTCAAGTTTTCTGAGAAGCATTTCCCCAAACTGCACCACTGGTAAGGGTTTTAAAAATAAATTTGAATTTAATTTTAAAAGGGAATAAATGACATATTTTGTGGGATCCAAGGTATAAAGGTATCAAAGCCCATTCAACAAAAAACTTCTATGCATTCTCTGTTACATTTTCTGTTTTCAAAAACTATAGCATACCAGTGTCAAAGTTTTCAAAGTTAAATTTAGTAAGTGCTTTTTGTCAGGCAACAACTAACAGTACTATAATTGAAGTTGCTGTGGGTTCATACTATACATACAGCAGTTTCATTTAGTTTGCACAAACAACAAGTAAAACTTAAATTTTGGAAATTGACACAGGGCTTGAAACTTTTATGATTCATCCGAGTTCACTCTTCAATCATTTCTCAAAAGTAACTGAGTCACTGACAGACAAGAGTCTATCAGAGAAACATTAGAGCTTCAAGTTCATAATCACACATTTACAATTCTTACCTGGGCTTTTAGCTGTTTCTTGTTGTCTTTTTCTTTCTTTTCAATTGCTTCTTTGGCCTTTCTCCTTCTTTCATTCTTTCTTCTTCGAAACCCCAAAAGGAAATCTCTTCAACGCAAAGAAAGGCTGCTTGGTCACAAAAAGCATCCCAGATTTTTTAGCATGTAATGCAAAAAATGTAATTGGATGCATGTAATACACAGTTACATGTATAGAGACTGGGATCAATAAATTACAGATAGATAGAGATAGACAGACAGACAAACAAACAGACAGACAGATAGATAGATATTAGATAGAAAGATAGATATTAGATAGAAAGATAGGTAGATAGATAGACACTGACTTGACTGAGACAGACAGACAGAAAGAAGGATGGATGGATGGATGAATAGATAAATACCTAGAGCTAAAACAGGATACCTATTACTAGTGTAACTTACAACATACTGTGCTACTTTTTACTTATCAACTTGTTTTTAAACTATCTTCAAAACTACTTGAGTACTTCTAGTTTGCAGGATTGAACCTCTTCATCAGGTTATTCACTCAGGTAAACGGGCATCAGCACTGACCAGGCTGAAATTTTTCTAAGACAACACATTAAATTCCTAATTGATAAAGCTGCAATTCTTCCTTGATGTCTGCATATTAGTATTATGGAGTAAAAGTTGACTGAGAGTCAAAGGCAAAAATCACTTGATGACTTATAGTTATATTTTCAGTTACAGTATCAGTTGCTGCGAGTGACAGTGAGCAGCATCCTAATCCTGTTCTTACATGTAGCATCACGATGTAAAAGTGATTTTGAGCTCGAAGTGCTTATGACTTGCAACAAAACCCATCACAACCATGTAGGCCTTGGCGGATTGTGCTCCTAAAAGTGGCATATTATGCTACTAGCAGTGCTCGAAATTTTGCCAAAATTATGCCAGAATTCCCAAATTATGCTCACAAAATGACGTAGATTCTGTACATTTAGGCACACAATAATGACACCAAATTATGTTTTTCAAATAAACTGTTGTTGTAAATTTATTTGTGTTTTACGGCAGTTTGTCTCAGCCCTCAGCTGTCCAAAATAGTTACTCGCTTCTCTAAACCGTTGGTAAAATGCCTTCAACGACTTAACGATCACTCTTGTATATACTGACTAAACCAATACTACCTAAATTTAATTTATTTCTGTAGAAAATACACCATATTTACTAAATAAATATGGTGTATTATGAATTTATGCTCCAAAAAGTGCTAAAGTTTGCTAATTATGCCGTGGCAGTGCTCGTTTAAAAAATTATGCTTTTTTGCTCCAATTATGCCAAAAATTATGCTAGCACAATCCGCTAAGGCCTACAACCATGTGTGGGGTGGCCCAATAAAGCAGCCAGGGTCACCACATGCTTTCACTTTAGTCAACCAAAATTAGGGAGAACCCCCAAGTCTTTTGATGTGAGTACATGTAGTTCCACTTGAAGACATGTCAAATGTCTCATTTTAATACTGTTGGAATATTCATCAAGGTAGCGAATCTTTAACAGTGTTCATTTAAGAGTTTTTCAGCATTACTGCATGCCCATTCACTAGCAGTTGTGCAATGGCACTCGCAAATTAAATAATAAAATCCTTGAAGAAGGAGACAGAGTGTACTTCAATGCTTTGGACAATCAAGTTATTCCATATTCTGAGTTGATATTGCTCAACTATCTACCTGATGATACTTGATTAGATGCGAACTTTATCCTCAAATAAAACAGCTCATGAACCTCAAGTTCAAGCCAGGCAAAAATTCAAACACCAATTTTGTGGTGTCAACAAACAAGTTAAAATGTTCAATGGGGCAAACAGCTCAAGATTATTTTACTTTACTCAAACATAGTTAGTAGAGGGAGACTCCCTCTACTATTTATGACTAAGGGGACAGGCTACTTAAGGAGATATGTGTGCAAAACACTTCTGGTGTCCAGGAATGATAAAATATTATCTGACTGTATATATTTAAATCGCTGGCATTTCAAATCTAAAAAACGATACTTTCTGCACTCTTGCACCGCCTTACCTGAATTATAAGGTGTTCACAGTTCAGTCAAACATTTGTTTAAATTCTCATTTAGATCAGTTATTTTCTCTCTATTAGCAGAAAAATTTTTAAATAACAAAAACAACCTCAGTTATCACTACAGGCAAAATCTTCAGCACTCCCCTTTTGATAAAACCGCTAGTACAACTTACAGTTACAGTCTTACAGTATTACCAGCAGTTATTAAATAGTTATAGTTACACAAATCTGTTGGTGAAACAAAAAAAACAAGAGAAACAAAAACGAGAACAGTACGATTTACCCTAAAGAATGCATAATCTTACTTTCGCGACTCTTCGTTGAATGATACTACTATCTTAGCACGTTTCTTTTTTGAAAACTTTTTGTTCGTTTTCGCCGCCATGTTGAATTTCTAGACTTGTTAGTTTTACCGCTGTACATATCGCAGTCACTTCTCGCCCCAGTTTTTTTTGAAAAACGCCCACCACGGCACCAGTATTTGGGCTGAAATGAAATTTGTGGTAAGTTGCCGTAAGTCTCACTTCGAAAATAACGTTGTGGGGTCTGCCGATCCACATAGAATACACTATATAACAATATACTAATAACTGTTTGCCACTAGTTAATATTTTGAAAAGTGATAACTGGTGATCACAGTCAGTGAGTCGCAACACGCGTTTTCTTTTCCTTTGACCTATTCTTGGTTTGCATGTGACGTCATAGCCGCCTTAATGGTGTACAACAACAATAGGGGGTCTATTATAGGGGGTCTGGCATACCGTAAACCGCCGCGTTTTTTCGTTTCAAACCGTAAACCGCCGCCAATTTGCGTTATAAACCGCAACCGCCATATCAGACTTCAAACATGTATCAGTGTGGTTGGTTGCCTATCTAGATAGCTTTCACTAATAAAAATGTGTTCAATACACATTATATGTTGAGAAATGCGAA
>JAOBRG010399255.1:0-10153 GCA_027574985.1 Umimayanthus nakama | reverse complement strand
GGCTATCTATTGACTTGAAATGGGCGGTGTGTCCTCAAATCTATTTTCTCAGCAACTCTTTACCTGATTGAGAAAAAAGGTGGGCGCTAAAGCTCTCTCGCCGCTCTTTCCTAGAGGTGTACATTGTGACATACTTGTGCAACTGCACCCAGGCGATTTCCACTCGCTAACCATCTGTCAAGCGCGGGGAACAAAGTGAACATCTTTTGTCGGAATGTCTTAAAAAGCAAGACATAAACTATGGGGTTGTATACGTAAGACGCTTTTGCAAAGTATGCTGGAATACTTGCACCCAGCTGTCCAATCATATCCTTGTGTCCTGCCGCTGATATCAAGGATACCACAGCATACGGTGTCCAAGAAACTAGGAAAGCTGCAATCATGACCAAAATCAAAAACGTCATTTTTTTCTCGGTTTTCAGAGCTTTAGCGGCTGCAGCGGATAGTTTACACCGCGCAGTGTTTGGATGCAAGCTCGTCTGCTGCACATTTCTGTACAGTTTGTAATAAGAAAATCCAATCACTCCTAGTGGGCCTAGAAAACAGCCGAGGAACAGAACAACTGTGTACAACACGGCGCTTGGACTTGAAGATGACCAGTCCACAGAACAGCTTATAGCAACACCTTCAACCGTGTATGACGACCATTTGGCTAATGGAGCAACGCTGAAAACCAGCGAATACAGCCAAAGAAAGCGGACGAAGCAAACAGCTCGTTTCTTGTTAAGCAAACCGCGTCTTCTAACTACTCTTTCCATGGAGTCGTATCTTTCAAAAGCTGCTCCTGCCAGATAGTTTATTGATGCAAGGCCACATAGTGTTGTTAAAAACCCGTACAATTTGCAGCCTGGCTCTCCATACGGCCATTTCTCCTTTAAACTTGCGTGGACTGTGAGAGGGATTGCAAACAAGGACATCAGGAAAGCGGAAAAACACATGCTGCAAAGGATGATGTTTGGAACTGTTAAGATAGTACTGCGATGCTTGATAAAGTCGCAAGAACAGCGCCATTCAGCACCCCTCCCAGGACACATATTAAACTCCCGATTACTGCAAATGATGAATAAGTAGCCCCAGCTACATCCCCCATTTCTTTTGGCTTCATCTCGTTTAATGGCAACTCTAAAGTAGTTCGAAGCTAATGATCTTCTGAAAAAAGTTTCCTTTCTGAAGGGTTTATATAGAACTGCAGAAACCTTGTATCAGCTGTTGAGAGATAAAAATTGGTTGAAATTTATTAGTCCTTTCCTGTTGTTTCAGATTGTAAAACAGGGTTTTGGTGTGTTTAATCCAAGCTCAATTCGGTTATATGATTTAATCGTCCAAATAGGGAACTGAAGATAGGTTGTTTGTTAGGCTAAAAGACGTGCAGTCCGCGTTCAAAGATTGAAATACGCTTAAGCTTTACAAAATAGTATATTGCATCTATTGTAAACAGTTTCAACGCTGGAGAGCCACGGATCTATCGGTTGACAGTTGTGTTGCTGTCAAGTGCTACCCTCTGCAAAAAAGGCTTTGTTGTTTGTTGCATGATTAACTGAACCGTTCAAATTTCATAAATGCGGGTGAGATACGGAACAGGAGGTGTATAAAATGTAAAAGGTGATTGTTAGTCCTAATAGCCGCGTATCGTACAGCGTATGCCAGCATATGAACATACGCTGGTAGACGCCGGCATACGCTGAAGGTACGTTGACATAGGTTGTTAACGTTTCACACACGGTCGCATACGGTTGCAAACGCTGGGCAGAGTATCTTTTTAAAGCATGCTTAAAATTTTGTGCGTGTTCGGACGTATGGTTTATACGCTGAGCATACGCTAGGAATACGCAATAGCTACACTTGAGGTACGTTACTCAAAGATAAAGTAAGCTGGCGATACGCCAGCCTTACGCAGGTGAGCGATATGCCTCTTATAACGCCACTCCTGAGTTCAAAACTGTAATTATACGAACAATTATCCGTTTTTTCCGAATGGCACATGGAGCGTACGAAAATCTTTTTTTTATTTTCATATGCAACTAACCCTTTTTTTCTCGTACGCAATAGCGTGTCAGGACCTTGAGAAACATCCGAAAAGCAAAAAAGTGTTTCAACTTACCATATGGGCAGTGCAAAGGTCTTTTCCTCCTGCTGGTTTTTGTTTATTTGGCCATGGTTTCTTATTTGAATTAAAACCCGATCAATCATAAAATTTTACTTTTTTTCAAGACTTTAGTTGTGGAAAATGTAAGGGAGTGGGGGGGGATTTGTGATTTTTAGGCGTTAGAACTTGAAAACGTGTCCAAACATCATCCTATATGTTCTAATTTAAAGCGATTAATGGATAACTGATAGTTTTTATTGACAAATGGAAGAAAAAAGAAACACCATCATAACCCTTAATAAGATAGGTTTGAGAAAAATACATGTTTTCCTTAAGGTTTATTTTGTATGACGATTACATGTGCGCAGCCCTTCCATTTTACTGAGAACTGAGCCTTCTAACACACACCCACACACACACAATATTTTTTTGCTTCTTTTATGTTGTTATGAAGCATATAATTTTTATGAAAATCTCTTTTAAAAAAGCAATATTCCAGGAGCACAGCCATGAATTGAATAACAAAATCGATGATAAACATTCAGGCATCGGGTGTGGTTTTGCCAAGTAAACAATTGGACTAGGACAGGCGCCAGAAAACTGCCTTTGCAAAAGTAAACAGGACGCTTGAATCTGTGTCCCACAAAACCTTTTTGTAAACATGCACCAACTTTTTGGGCTTGACCAAAGTATAAATAGTTTTCATAAGCTTCTCTGCTCCATGTTGAGTATTGGGTATTTATGAGAGTTCAACTTGGGACTGAGAGTTAGCATAAAGAAATAAATGAACTACTAAATAAATTTATTGAGAGTAGAAACACTGTCTAACGTAATGTTGACTGTATCTATATGTTTTTAACCAGTTAATGGGTCGTTCCAAGGCTTTCCGAAAGACCGAGGCAACTGAAACAACCTTATACGATCGGTCGCTTGTGCGCCGTCTGAGCTGGTTTTCCACAAGGCGAATTTTTTCGCGCGAAGCGAAGTTTTTCGATTACAGACATGCGCTTTTTAATTCCAACAGACGACACAGTTTTCGCCCCTCTTTTCTCTTCGGCGAAAAGGTGAGTTCGAACAGTTTCTACCTTTTCGCCGTGAAAAAATTCGCTTCGCGCGAAAAAATTCGCCTAGAGGAAAACCGGCTTTAGCGTGACTATAACCGCAAAACAGGAAAACACTCAGAGGTAAAGATCTTGATAAGTATCTGTGTACAGATGTGCACTTTCGTAAACTGAATGCATAAAAAAAGTTTTTAAACTGTTAAGACCATGATGGAAATAAATAGTTTGTTTCTTGGCTATTGTTCATCAGTAAAACATGTCCTATAATGTGATACATGTACAACTTTGTTTTACTTATTTTTTATTTATTTCTTTCTTGTCGGACAGTATAGCTTCTTATCAATAGAGCGAATATATGTTTCCGGTTGGTTTGCACGAAGATAAATAAAAACTGTACACTCTATACTAACAGTCATGTTTGAGAATTTTTTAAGAACATTTTTAGTATGAAATTATCTAAACAGTTAAGGTTGGAACGGATCAAAATATCGAAAATGGGATTTTTGCAGAATAAGAGATATACATCAAATATACTTCTAGTAAAAAAAATTGTTTGTCAATTAAATACGTCTAATAGTTCTCGAGTTATGAAGAACGAGAGTTTTCACCGGAAGTAAAATTGTATGACGTGCGGCATATTTGAGGAGCGAATTTCTCGAGACATGTTTTGCCTAAAACTGCAACAGCGCGAAGGATCAAGGCTCCCTCAGTTTTTAACCTCATGCCGTCAACTGTTTAGCAAGTACATAAAATAATAGCTGTGAAGAAGAAAACCGTCTTGAGGACTTTTGAAATTCCACTACAATTGTTTTTTATGACTCAATCAGGCTAGTTTTGTACGCTGCAAACAGGAAATTTTCCTCAAATACCTGTACAGTCAAAAAACCAAAGCACGGAATTAGAGCGAAAATGGCACTGAAACTCGCTGGTTGAAATTGAAAATGACAGCCGCATTGACGTCTAGAAGTGAAATTAACAGTTTGAAATATGATGCTCGCATTTGTTTAGAAACCATAACTTTTAAACAATTTTTCTACCATCATTTAGATAATGTCATTGGCAAAATTTTACTTCCGGTTTAAAATGACCGGTTTGCGTTTAAGAACTCCTAATACACAAGTCATTCGACCCCCTCCCCCCCCTCCCCGCCTCCCCACCGAGGACAGGCGGGGAAAAGCGGGGATTTTCACCCGATTCTGACTATCTTTTTTATGGCCACGGGATGCAGAGACTTCAGTATTGTTTCATTTCCTTGCCCCTTGAGGCGGGGACTTAAACAGGGAATTAGCGGGGCATTCAACCGACGTTTTCGCGCCACAATGGTAATCTATACAAAATAAGAAAATGCGCGCGCAACAAACTACATAGTAAACAATTAAAGAAAAAATACAAACCTAAACACGTACACAACAGTAATAAAAACAATTAAAAAGGATATGTTCAACTTGAATTTCTTTTCAAACCAATGATCGTCGTTCTATCAGCGTTGCTCCAAACTTCTTTAACTCGTTTGTGTGACGTCTGTAAAATTTGTTGAACAACTTCATGAGTTGTTGATACTTGTAGCATTGTAGTAGCTTTAAAGAAAGACGTCGGTGTCTGTATATGAACTCCCCCTTTTAACAGAACTTGGCAGAAAAAGCCCTAGCAACAGACCATCGTGTCGACTACATTGAAACAGAACACTCGTAAGTTGCACCTTCAAGGGACACTTGACTTCTTTGATTCTTTCAAGTGTTTTGGCACTTGGATAACTGTATCCTTCGTTTATGACTCGGTCGTGATTTACGGTGTGCTAACTTTAGTTTTTACCGTGTGGGCTGTATCTATTAAAGTCAAGGATTGATATTTAATACTAGTGAACCAGCCCATCACACACCAACCGACTTTTTGTCGGTAGACCGCCGATCTTTTATCGCCGACAAAAAATCGGCTAGTGTGGGGTGGTCCCCGACAATTTGTCGGCGACAAAAATATTCTATAACCAATGGAAAAGGCTTATGCACCTATCAATATAAAGCCCGGGAGGGAGGGGGGTGCGGGCAAGGGTGGGGATTTATGTCTGTGACCCGAAATTTTTGTAAAACGCCCATGGGTCCAGCGTCGAAAAATAGTTAAATTAAGTTCAAGGTCCCCATCCCGGGAACACAAAATACATCAAAAAACAGATATCGAAATCCAGATATCACGGTGAAATCAGCGGTCACGTCACAATTCGCAGTTTGTACGAGTCGGTCGTCCTTTATCGAGACACAAATATTTTGAAAGTATATGATACAAAATTCGCTAACTTACCCAGATACAAATGAAACAATTGTTGCAATCAAGTCAACAAAACGAACAAATAACCCATAAAGCCTGCTTTACACTAGCGACGTAAGCACAAGCGCAAGCGCAAGGACCTTCACACTAGAATACAAGCGACGCAAGCAATGTGATTCATGTCTTGCGCTTAGGTTTTGTCGCTTCACACTAGAAGATTTCTGACACAAGCGCAATCGCTAGAGCAAGATAAGCACAAGAAAAACAAAATTTTCCTTTTTCTTACGCTTGCTATGCGATTACGTTTTTCTCGCTTCACACTAGATTTTTTTGTGTTGCGATTGCGATTGCGCTTGCGCTTGCGCTTACGTCGCTAGTGTGAAGCAGGCTTAACGGAAATCGAAACAATGATAAAACAATGAAACATAAATCATTGTATATGCAAATATATCTTCAGAGATTATGAAATTGATAGACAAAGGATGGACAACAGTAACACAGATTGCCGGAAAGATATTTACTACTTACCGAAATTTGATCGTCCATCACGGCTATTTACTGTCAGAATCCAACCTGGCGGAACAGCAGGAACGTATTTTAAAACTCGACAAAAGTGTGTGATGGGCCAAGAAACCAGACAGATTTGTCTCCGACAAAAAATCGGAAGTTTCTCGGCAAAAAATCGGATAGTGTGTAATGGGCTTTAGGACTGAATCGGAGATCGCTCAGACATCTCAACGCTTTCAATTGCAGTTGAAATCTTCTGTATTATGCAAATAAAGCTTTTGAACTACTACGTTTTTCAAAAAAAATCACGGAAAGAGGTGGAGACTGATTATTACTAAACTGTTTTGCGCAAAAACCTTAGATGCTTTGCTAATTTATTTTTTTAAGCGCCACATTGGGCAATGTACATAAATCATTAAGATAAGTTCATCTGTAATCACTATGTTTGATGAGCAGTTTAGTTTCATTTTTTACTTTATTGTTTGTAGTTGTAAAGCGGACTTGAAACAACTACTGAAGACCACTGAACGAATCCAAACCTAGCTTGTAAACTTTTATGTAAGAAGCTCCCCAGTCAATCATTAGATTAAAAGTTTTCACCCCGTTTGTGAAAACTCAGAGCTTCATAATACTGTTGCGAAACACTCAGAAAAGTGCGTGACTTTGTTGATAATATATTTATTTAATCAGTTGTTCAAAATGTTCGTTCATTCATTCTTGTATAAAACAATTTACCGCACGATTGCGAAAGAGAAGCGTTATATTGGGCAATACTGAACGTAGTTCATAAGGCGTAGTGAAGTTGTGAAGGTAAAAATATAAAAACTCGGAAACATCCACGTTGGAATTTAGCAATCAATTCTAATCCTTCGTTGCTAGATGCCGTGTATTCATCTTTTCAATGAGTTATAACTGAAACAGGTAGGAAATCAACATTGAACACAAATAACTCACTATATTAATTCATTCAGACAGACAAGAACCGTGATTGGTTGGTGACGCCTCGTTGAATACTTGTCTTTGTTAAGCAAATGAAACGATAAAATATGCGGCCTTATACGTGTAAATGTTGTTTCGTCAAATGGTTCTTGTTACCACTTGCTAAAAACACGTGGATCTGCAGTACAACTTGTTTTTTTCCCCTTTAAGGTAAGACGAGTTTGTTACATATTCTCTCAGTAAACCAAATCCTTCATCTGCGTTGACTGCGCCGATAAAACTTTCTCTTTGCGGTTTTTTTAGTCACAAGGTCGCGAGACCGGTACGTTGTGTTGAAAACCAAGACTATAGACTGATGCTTTGATCTGACTATATAGCGCGTATTGCCAAATTTACGGATCTGTGTTTTGTTTTACATCTGGTTTGTCAACGTAATTGAAACTTTCTTTAATATATGAGTAAAAGAAGAGTATTTAGGACAAATCTGCTTCTTTTTTTGGTAGAAAACTGAGTAAAACACAAACTTGATAACAATAACAAACCAGTTCCCGATTCTCAAGCACCGACTTCGTTGGCCATAGTTTTCGCGGGCAACGGTGTTTTGAGAATTTGTCTTATTCCTTACCTGTGTATATCTATTTCATGGTTCCTAGCTAAAGTTTTTAAGATACCTTTTTCACGAAAAACTGTGTAACTAAGAACAAAATCCCCGAAAACCCCTTAGAAAACGTTTAGTTAGCCGACGGGTTCGCCATGTTTGATAATCCACGTGTTCTAGATTAGAAGTCTGTAGTTTGGCGTGTGTCGTTCTAGTTGCGTGAAATCAAACGATAGTCATGGATGTTTTTCTCATTCACTACTCATTACAAACGTACTTGTTTCTTTTCCGAAAAAAGAAAAAAAGCCGACTCAAGCTAAAGATCCAAAGGTCAGTTTCTCTGATATTTTGTCAAGGAAAGAAGCCCGATTTGCATTATTTATCAATGAAAGGGTTTGTGGTATATATTGGCGCGTATGTTCTGTTACTGTACAATTCCTTTCTAAAACTACACTCTTTTTAAGCAGAAAAAGAGTAAATTTGAAGTTTTCTTGATTTGTCAACCAAACATATGTTTAAACTGCGAACATGTATTTTGTGAATATTTTTCTTACTTTACTCGTAAAACTCATTTTGAAATGCGTCACATGCTTGTAGGTCAAAACAAAGTAGATCGACGGTTGTTACGTACAGTGGTTTGTGCTGCATCGTGGTTCTTTTTCTTATTCATTTTATTTCTCCGGATTTATGTACAGTCTGAAGTATATAGTCTTAAGTCTGGAAATATAAGACTTTTCTTATATACTAAAACACGAACGTTCACAACAGAAAACCGGTTTGTCGGCTTCGCAAAAACAAGAACAGCCAGTCCAGTCATGAGATTTAAGGCTGAACACTGCCGTCATTTGCATATCATAACAAAGCGTTTGTTATGAAATTGCTCTCGACGTGTCTGAGTTAAAAGCCGAGAGATTTGCCCTGGCCTAATATACAGGTAAAATAGTTGGTCTACATACACTTTCAATGGAATTATGAAGCATAAATCTTTGAGAAAAAAGATTAGAGGAGTGAAACGTGCGTGACCTAACAAAACTAACGAGAGGTTTTGTATGTAAAACGGTATTTGACTATTCCTGTTGCTTGATCAAGAAATTCGGAGCATTTGTGTAAAGGTAATTGTAGTTTATAGTTGCTGAAATACTGGTCTCAATCTTGCTATGCTGCTTTGAATTTGAACAGATAAACATACCAAAAAATGTGATTTTAAAACAGCGGTAACCCGCCCTTTCTTGTATTTTTGCAACCCGGTAAGTTTGTCAGCCCCAGTGCCCAGTTTGTTGATTTGCCCTTTCTACACTCACCTATCAATCTATCTACTTACCATTCCTCTTTGCATTTCTCATAGGGTTTTTGTTTGTTTGGAAAAAACACCTTTCATCTATAGTCATAATGAGTGTTTTTTCTTGAAAAATGTGACCTAGTAACTGAACCCTCTCCCATCCCCCGACAAGTTTAAGTGACTCAGGATTGTAATTTTCTTTTAGTTTTCGTGTTGAAAACAGTCTAGAACCGGTTTGTTGTTTGAAAACTTTACACAGGACTGTTAGTTTTTTCTTATGTTTACAAAATGTAAACCTTGCAGCAGATTCACGCAAGAAAATGAATCGTATTTCCCAACCATTCGTCTTGGTACCAATTCCCTGAAGGTTGAACCGCACGTGTAATATTGCAACATAGCACGAGCAACCTGTTCCCATGGGAACAAGCCTGTCCGTCCTCTTAATAAATGAGGTAAATTTGCATAGTTGTGAGACGGAAAGAATTTGATGCATTTGGTGTTGTTTAAAAGTTTTATTATCAGAGGGACCCCTGAGTTGATCGACATCATATGAATGCAACTTTCGTTTGTTAATAGATAGTAAAAGAAAGTAGTTCATGAAATGTAGATGTGAATTCACCTGATAAACCGAGCAACGTTTCAAGAACGCGTTCCGTGTAAACTGGATCAGTTTCGGTTGAGAGCGCATACTTTCCTGTTTCGAAGAGGTTGCGTTGACAGTCCATAGAAAATAGATTTCCAAATATAATACTTTGAATACCTGTTTTAAAGACGATTCCGTTATTGGCAAAACCGACAACGTGTGATAGTTTTACCTCTTCTTGTTGACTGCCAGACGCTGCATGTGTTTTCAAAACAAACCTGGACTATGAATCAAGAACGCTCAGATTTCTTTTTACTTTTTATGAATACGTTAGATTTTTGGGCTAAGGCTAAACAGTCATTACCCATTGAGGTTTCTGTCTTAACTATTTTTTAAGTGCCCTTAATTTGTTTTACTAGTTACTGGTTTTGTGGACTATCGAGCACGCGGCTTGTTACATGAACGTATTTGTACTCACGCAGCGACATGCCTGCTATTTTGGGATTGACAATTTGGTCAAGTGTCCGTGAAGTGAGGGTTATGGGTACGGAAATAATTTCGCGTTTATTAAAATAAAAAGATAAAAAGATTTCTACGCCTATCCTGACCTTTCTACCTTCTCTCGCTAGTCGCTCTGTCTAGACTCTTACTATCACCACGTACTTCAACCTCTGATTTATTCAGTACGATATCTGCCACCTTTCCGTGATGCATGTGTTGCATAATTGTTAATGCCTGACTGACACCGACAATTGTCGATGCAGATCACACGACATTTGCCAGTCTCTCAAAATTAACGTACGTTTTACCACTACCACTACTACTACTACTACTACTA
>JAOBRG010399244.1:0-10154 GCA_027574985.1 Umimayanthus nakama | reverse complement strand
TGAATGTAGTGTTTACCGTGCTGACAAACCTGTAATTCAGTATTAACTGCTAGAGGTTTAATAAACACATTATTATTTTTATGATTCTTATATCTTTTCCATAGTTATTTCAACCCCTTCTACCAGTGCGTGTGCTCTTTTCCATCAAAAACAAAAACAAGAACAACAAAAATCTGTTTTTTTAACGTTAAACATTATTTAGGCCCGGATCAACATAGTTAATAACTGAACATAATAGAAGAAAAATCAGAAATAAATGACCCCCTAAAAGAATTTAAAAGTTCTCTAGTTAGGTGATAAAATAATAAATGAATGGATGATCAGAAAGGTAGAAAATAGGAAGGGGGAAATAAGAAAGAAAAGAACGCCAAACACTTGTCTGATTTACGTTGTCTTCCTTCATATCAAAAATGCACAACTAAATGTGCTCTGGGTTTTTCAAACTTATCAATTCAATAAAAACTTGTAAAATTAACGTTATTATTATTGATAATTACAAAGTTGTATTTATTTAACCTGATCCATGAAACAATCCAAACTGTTCCTCTGTTACATTCAAACAATCCTTCAACAAACTCATAATTTGTAACTGCATTTTAGTATAAAAATTGCTCGTTTTCTTCTCAAGGAATCGAAGACGGGCTGCACCTACAGTCGTTGCTCCTGGTAGCCCAAAAGGTAGGTAAAGAGTAAGACTATATTGAGAAACTTTGCTTTTCTTCAATTGTTCGCGTGATTGAATAGACCCACTACATACTCTTTTTACGCATTGCTTCAAATGCAATTCAATAAATGACGTATGTAGTAAAATATTTTTGCGGCAAAGGCTTTAGTTTTACTTTTACCCAAAAACATACAAACAGTAAAGGTAATGAATAGTATTTACACTGTCGGTGATAAGAAATACTAGCATTGTCAACCAATACTACTACCACTATTGCTATTACTACTTTTTCTACTACTACTACAGCTACTATTACTACTACTACTACTACTACTACTACTACTAATAATAATTGTTATAATAATAATAATAATAATAATAACAATAACAACAATAAAATAATAGTAATAAGGGAAATAAAGATAAAGATAATAGTGATGACATTACAAAAGCAATTTCCGTAGGATACGTTGTATAGAGAAGACAAAATACATTAGGTAATTCTTAGATGATACATAAACAAAGTTGTTTCTCTTTTTCTTAGTTCCTCCGTCTCACGTGGTTTATGTTCAAAAAGCCGTCGGAGCTTCAACAAATGGTGGGTTTACCGAAGACACGATGTCAGGCCTCACAAACATGACTGGGTCCAGCACACAAACAGTGTCCAGCGGTTACCAAACAGACGGGAATGAAACCAAAAAAGGTAGCTAACTTCCTTTAAGGTCTTCCAAAACGAAAGTAAAACAGAATATCATACAATCTTATAAGTGAGTTCAATGTTAAACAGAAAGCTACTGGAAGCCCATACTCCGTCCAATGAGTTCTCCAAACACGTTATTTGAATGTGATGAGTGGCGTTTAATTAAGTGGGAATATCCTCAAAAAATGCTGGCTTTTTTATTATTTGGAGTGGCATTTAATTGAGTGGAAATATCCTCAAAAAATGCTGGCTTTTTTTTAGTATAACAGTTATCAAACAGCATGAAGAAGGGGCGTTTATTTGAGTTAGAATGTGATCAAACGTGCAGAATGTTGTTTGAGTTAAAATGGGTTATAGTTTTAATTTTTAAGAGGAACCATCGCCAATTATTTCATTCAATCACTGGCACTGTGCAATCCATCTTCTGCAAGCATACTAAGCTTGAAAAAACCGTTACGACATATTTTATAGCTCAAAAAGGATACTTTGACACATTCAGTTAGGTGTGTTTTTAATTGATAAAACAACTTGTTTTACAGAGATCCCAGGTAAGGAATACAGTGCAATGGAGGTAGGAGATTCGGAAGATGATCCAATCTACGAGAATGTATGTGACAAGTGTAAAGAAATGAATCTTGGTAAGTTCATCTTTTTTACTTAATCGTTTTCACTGCATTTGAACATATTAACTAATAGATAAAAAAGATACTAAATGTAGTTACAAAAATATATAATAGGGAAAGAAAAAATGTTGAAGTGGGGAAGGAATTAAATTGAACATTAAAACCATACTTCGCTATTCCACCTAAACACTAAGATGCAAGCACAAGCTAAAAAAATTACACTGGAAAAAAATTGAACTCATAAGCAAATACAAGATTTTCTTCATGAAACATTTATGTTTCATGTAGTTTAGACGAAAGCTTTAACCTTAGAAGGTGTAACGTAAAAAAAAGCACGAAGGCATAAGGGGAAGGTGAGGCGTCAATCCGACCCATCCCCCAACTTTTGACACCTTTCATCAATTAACTTGATATTTTGTATATATAAATAACTTTAATTGTAGCCTCAATTAATCGAAACCATGTGGTGTCTAATTGGTTTCCATTTCCTCCAACATGGTTTAGCGATTGGAGTACACAAAATCAAAAAAATAAAGCGTAGCTGCTAGTATTTAGGCGATAATAATCGCATTTGTAACAAAAAAACCCACTTTTGTTGGCAACACACAGGTTGCGTGACTTTTTAAGATGACGAAATCAGCCGTGACGTCACCTATTTGGGTTCAAAAATGTGCTAAAAAAAAGGGAACAGTTGTGCCAAAGCTTTTGGAAATCGGCCAAGAACAAACAGTTTAGGTAAATTTAATCGAGGGGGGGAGGGGGTCAGATTGATTCCCCCGTTATGCCTTCTAGGGTTAATAGCTTCTTAGTGATTCAGTATTCAGCTTCCCCTGAAGTGAGTAATTGCCTTCGGTGTTAAGTTATATTTTACGAGATGGTGACCATTAGATAGAAAACACTGTCTTCCTGCTTTAGTTAAGTTTGCTATTGTGAAAAATGATGAATTTTAAAAATGACAAAGTTGGCAGGCAGGTTCCAATTGGCCTTGTACTTTTATAGAGCCGATCTCAGGTTTTCCCAAATGTTTCGTTAATCCTGCTTCGTAAAAATTTCGGGACTACGGCAAAAGATAAAGAATTAAAGACCTTTTAGCCTAATGAATATTTGGCAACTGTATCAACTGTTTCCAAAACTGCAAATGTTTGTCACTATTAATTCTAGGAGTCTTGGAGGGAAGTTACTAAATACTTACAACTTCACAACGAATCCTAATTATTTTGTGAGTTTCAACCGCTAAATCCTGTTATTTTGTCAGTTTGAGGTCCAAAAGTCAAATTATAAACAGTTTCTGAAAACTTAAAAATCCAAGTTTGCGACCGCCTGTTACTTCATTTTTTAAGTATTATTGCCATTGAAACCAATTAGGCACAAAGTGGTTTTGTTTAGTTGAGAGTATAGATGAAGCATGATATTTTTACCAAAGCTCATGTCAGCCGGAAGACTTGTGTTGAAGGTAGAAGGGTGGGGGTCGGGGGGGGGCGTATGAGCAAGGATTCGAGCAACTAGTTTTTTTCTTCGAAGCTTCTAGGGTTAAGTATAAAAGTTGAAATTCTGTCAATAGGTGTTCAGATATGAGCGATACCTTTTTGATTAAACAACTATTTGTTCCAAAATATGGGGTTTTACCTACACCCGAATATAGAAAGCAGTTAGTTTTGCTGGAACTCATATACCTTGCCCTCGCACGAATTTATTCTGCCACCTCGCAACCCTCTCGTTATTGCCTGGATTGCTCGTTTGCATAAACGATTCGAGCCGTTTAAAACGTAGTCAAGCATGGAAAATTTCAAAAAACAGTCTTGTTCTTTCTTATTGAGATTTGTTGCACTTTTCTAAATTGCGTTTAATTTTTGATCAGAACGTTAACTTCTATCTTGGCAGTTGGTCCTTGTGAGCATGTTGTACCATATGATCCGGATGACACACCAGTGTACGAGAACGTTACTGAAGAAGGAGATGGCCTAGACAACGGTAAGATGTCATACTGATACTTGTTTGAAAGCAGAACACGACGTTGTTTTATTTGGATTCACCCTATGAAAGGATAAGCTGAAGAAGGATTGGGGTTAGGGCATACTGCACCATCTGAAGTAATGAGATGTTGAAAAACGGCAAAAAAAAGAGAGATAAAGAAGAACAAAGCAGCTCAAGGTTTTTAGGCTTTGTTGAGATATTTAATACACATTCGAAAAAAAATCCAAAATTGTGTGGATTTTCCTACAGCTGACTAGTTAATAATTAAACATTATCCCCTGAAATAACTCCAAAATTATGTGGATTTTCCAACGAAGTCGTGACAGATACATTGCAGAAATAATTAACAACTATCCCCGAACTGAGAGTGAATAGTGAAATATATTCTACCGAGCCGCGAAGCGGCGAGGTTAATCCTTTTTAGAGGGGGATAGTTGTTTTAGTATTAACTAAGCAGGTGGATTTTGTGTTTCCTCTTCCGTAACATTGCTAAAACAAGCCGCCATTTTGAGAATTTCGCCTGGAGGTGAATATCCTAGAATATATCGTGTCTGATGCGCGAAAAGTACTATCCACCCGTTTGGTTAATACTAGTCCGAATTATTTTCAAAGTAAATATGTTTTTTACAAAAAAACAGGTCTATTACAACATGACTGTCTGGTAATCTGAGATTGAAAATTACTGCTTTAATTCTTTGCAGTATGTATTATCTACATTAGTGAAGCACGTATGTTTCACCAGATTTGATGAAGACGGGGCTTGGGAAACGTAAATAATGAGTTTATGTTGAACTTTAAAACAAGCATTTTACCCCGCGTTAACACACTAAGACCATTAGGAGACATGATAACCGGTAATAATAATATTCAAAGCCAAGCGATTTCAAAGCCAAACAGTTATGACAGTATTACACCAAGCAGTATAGCTCACGATCACTATTGATTATACTCTAGTCGTTCTGGGAAAATTTTCAACTCCCTTTCCCCTACCCCACGCCCATCTCGCCCTTCCATTTCTTTTCAGTTCCTGGTGTAAGAAGTTGAGATTGCAAGATTCTATTAGGTTACATAGTAACACAATTCTAATTTGAATTGACTCTGTATGGGTAAATCATTTAGATGCCAATTGAAACTAATTGCTTCATTCTTGCATTTTCAAAATGATGATTTAGACTAATTTTATGAATTGCAGAAGACGGAGAAAAGAAAAATTTAGATTCAGCAAATAGCGTCCAAGATGAGGCAAAACTCAGCCAAAAGGAAGAAGTCTCTGTGGTCAAAGAAATCCCTGTTTCCGCTGTGTCAAAAGATCAAGCCGAAGAACAGCAAGATGTTGTAACAGCTTTGGAAGCCAAGGGTGACAATCAAGAGTTGAAAAGTAGCAGGAAAGAGAGGGAAAACTCTAAACAAACCGGTAAAAAAAGAAAAAAGAGGAAACAAAGTACGACATCAAGCCAAGGCAAGGAAAGAAAACAAAGTTTGGCTTCAAGCAAAGGCAAGTCAAGAAAGCATAGTGTGGCATCCAGTCAAGGCAAGTCAAGGAAGCATAGTTCGGCATCCAGTCAAAGCAAGACAAGGAAGCATAGTTTGGCATCAATTCATGACAAGATAAGAAAGCAAAGTTTGACGGGGAACGCAGATAAACAAAACCTTGTAGGGCACCTAGAGAAAGAACATTCTGATGAAGATGATATAGGCGGTGAACATGTTTACGATAACGTGGAAGACTCGACTGAATCGGACGATGACCACATCTACGAAAGTGTTTGTGAGAGCAGCGATGACGAAAGTGGCGATGAATATTACAACATAATTGAACTGGATAAGCAAATTACATCTAAGATAAATACCGACAACTCAACCGAAACAATCGATACTTATAGATCGTCCAACCCTCCGCCTCTTCCACCGCGCCCAAGTGACGAGTCATCGCAGGAGGCTTCTTCAAAAGAATCAAAGGAAGACAGTGAAAAGAAAACACAGCCCAAGAAACCACAGCGAAAGTTAAGAAAACAAACAACAAAAGATGAGTCTACTGATTCCGAAGCAGAAGATTCTCCACGCCTACCGCCAATACTTTATGATGCTGAAGAAGAAAAAACGTCGAGTACGGAGAGAGAAAGTGTACCATCTTTGCCAAAGCGATTATGTGATGAGACGGAAGAGAAAAACACAAAGTTAACTACTGAGAAAGAAAATACCGAAAAAGAGGATTATCCTTCTATTCCTCCCAGACTTTCTGATGAGCAAGAGGAACACACGAACAATAAAAATCTAACCAAACAGACAAATGATACAAGTGAAGAAGCAACTAAAAAGGTTAAAAATACTGACTCTGCTCCTTCAAGTTTAAGTGTAGAAAGTGAAACAAACACTGCATTTTGAAGTTTTATGATTTATGGGGCAAATCGTAATTTATTAACTTTGTGAAAATCAGCTGTTTAGTGAGAGAAATAGTTAATGCATGAACTCTGAACAGATCTGAATATCATTAGAGATTTTAGGAATTCTTGATTTGGGGTAATTATTTTACGTTTAGTAATCAATGAATGATGGATCAAGGTATGACGAGAGTAATTCAAACTTACCAAGATGTGTTGATTAACGTTCCTTGCTTTTGCAGGAGTCTGAGTTTATTCATATTACGTGAATGCTACGAAGGTTTGATACCGTTTTTAGTTTCTTTATATGGATGCCATTGAACTATATGAAAAATTTGAACTTTTACAGTGAAATATTAAATGATTATTTCAAAAAAACTAAGAAAAAGCTTTTTTTGTGTTGGCGCCACCTTACTTTATTTAGATATTAGCGGCGGTAACCGGGGAAGATAATAAACATGACAATTTACAACTGGGCGCGGTATGGATCGGGGTGGGATTGGAGTTAGCAAACAATTTGAAACGATCAAATATTATTGGAGAAAAAAATTGTAACTGACATGAAACAGTGTAAGAATCGAAGCTCCACTTTCAATAAGGTTGCTTTTGAAATTGTGTTGATCACTGTTAAACAAACTTAACCTGATGGACTCTGGAGATCCAGAAGGAAGGAGCTTAGATCGATGCACGGGCTTTATAACGTGAACAATATAGCAGATAGATGGACTTATATATGGCGGGGTGCTTAAAAGCAAGGGTTTAAAGTGTTACTTTGAGTTCTTGATGTGCAAACGACTTTAATACAATAAATGGAAATTTAACGACCAATAATGATGCAAGCTGTGGGTAAATGTTAAAAATGGGCTATATTGAAAGCCCTGTCAAACTACTTTGCACACAAAACTTCCGGTAGATGTAGAGGAACAGCGGTAACACTAGACTCGGTATCCAGCCGCTGTTTGGGAATGAGCCCGCGTCCCCCCCCCCCCTTCCCCCCGAAGGACGGCTCGGCGCGCGGAGGTTGGGATTGTCCAATTCGACCAATCAGGAAACCGCCTGCCGAGATTAAACAGGCGAAATAAATACATAAATTACCTTTGCTTGCTCTTCGAGCCACTTCGGATACATTTTTCATTCTTCGCTTGGTATTTATTTCGCACATTTGCAGGATGTTTTTTTGTTACCGACATCGCCTTTTACGTACTACAGAAATTAACCGACCTCTTGGCTAAACAAAACATTGAGTTTTTGCAGAGCGCAAGAAAGTATTCGTGACAAGAGCACCAAACAACAACTTGTAACACACGCAAAGCCCTAAGACCTAAGCATTTTCAAGTGTTATTTGCTCGATGAATGCAATTGAAAGTTAAAACACTAAAAACAGGGAAAACGCAAACCAGAAATTAACGATACAAATTCCCGGAATCACAGACACTAGCTGAAAGTGTGGAAATCCGTTCGTCAGATTGAAGCGTGTACGCTAATCTTACAACTTACAGGTACGACCCACTCGGCCACTGCAGTATTCAAACATCAAGTCAAACGTAGTCAACGTTTTGTCCAACTCTCGCCTTACTAAACAGTAACATCCTTGCAAACGTTTTAACAGAAATATACCTTTATTTTACAATACTGAAAGCGCTTGCCTTTTAGTGCATGAGAGAAACGATTTCTCTGTGCTCCGGTTGTTGTTGAATGACCCTTGCCGTCCAAGAACTGTCATGGCGATTGTTCTTCCAGATCGATTTACGTTTCTCGAGCCATACTTTGCCGAAAAGCTAACAAGTAGAAAACATTCAAATGACAAAATATTTTCAATTAAGGTGTCCAGCTCTTCGTACAACATGAAATGAAGCCATAATATTCCTCGCTTCCACAGTACACAAACAAGCATGCTAATGTGAAGAGGCGGATCGGTTTATGGTAATTTGCGAAACGAAACAAAACAAAAACGAAACAAATTTAACGAAACAAAAACGAAACAAATTTAACGAAACAAAAACAAAACAAATTTAACAAAACAAAATTAATGAAACAAAAACGAAAAAAAAAATTTAACGAAACAAAACGAAACAAAATTAACGAAACAAAAACGAAACAAAATTAACGAAACAAAAACGAAACAAATTTAACGAAACAAAAATGAAACAAAACTAACGAAACAAAAACAAAACAAAATTTACAAACAAAAACCAAAAAAAAAAGAAAATAAATGATAAGGCTAGAGCAATTTAACTTCCTGTTTTGCAAGCATTTCGGCCCAAAAAGCTAAGATCGGAGGCTGGAATAGAAAAGAAAAGTTACAAAGTGAGTCCCCCCAAGATCTTTGGAACATTCTGTCTCGGTGTTTAGTATCAATTGGAATACTTTTGCGATCCTCTCTGGGTAACTGTAAACGAAAAATACTGTTGAAAAAAAGGGTTCTATAGTGGCTATAAAATAAACAAAAACGCATCCGTTTAGTAATATAAACACGTTGAAATTCTGTCATGACCAGTATGCTCATTTTGTTGTTTTTTTTTTCCAATTTCATAAATTACAAGTTTGGCAGGTTCGTAAAACAGGAAAATAAACTGGTCTGGCCTAAAGGGAAATAAACTAAAATAATTGAAATAAACGCCCCTCCAATATACGCATGGTTGGTTTGAGGAGAATTTGTTCATTTAAACTCTGTTAACAAAGTAGATAACTAAATAGACCGATAACATAAAAATTTCACACGTTATCAATGTCATAAGCAATTACAACAATCAAAGGTTTGATTCAGGGCCATCCAGATGCAACGATGAATTCAAGCATAAAACTGTAGAAGGGAAGGTTAGAGGATTTTCATAAAATTGCTCCCAGGAAACGCTGTAGCATATCTCTAGAATGGTTTTGGATATTTTTTTTAAACTGTTGTGATTCATTTATGGCCCCTATTTTAAGATTTCTCAGGCCACTCTGAAAACTCAACTGTACCCGTGCCCTCACCTTTATATTGTGTTTGTGAACATTCATAGGACATGTATTCACTCAGCTTGCAGCTATTTTAGTTGCTGGTTTTAGATTAATAAAAACTGAAACAGTTCAAAATGGCTACCAGTGTATAGGTACACGTTGTTGAATTTAGTTTGAGCTTTAACTTTTCGTAATGTAGGGTTTCTGCTTTGTCAACTGTAAGATTATTTAATGTAGTGCTCAAGTAGCGATAAAGTCACTCAAACATTTGGTGTCATTAACTATGAAGGGGCCTTTGCTCATTGTTGTTTGAGCGCTAAAGAGAATGGTTAGTTCTAAAGGCAAAGGAGGAATATTTTCACCGACTCTATTGTTTCTCATCAGAAAGCAGACAATAGAGTTATTGTAAACGGCAAAACGTAAACTTGCTTTACAATCCGTGTTTCGATTTGTCTGTATGCATACCCTTTGTATGTTCACAAACACGTACAGATGTATGCCGAACATGCTGCCTGCCGGTGTACTAGTAGTACACCGGCAGGCAGCATGTACGTACGTTTTGACAGATGATTTTTTTCCTTTCTTCCTCCACTTTTTCAGAGAGATCCGATGGAAAAAAAAGTCCGATCACATACATGTATCTTCCACCCTCCACCCCTGCAGGGATACGATCTCATCTGCTGTCTGTTTGGCAGCTTGCAGGCTTTCTTATATTGCATACAACGGACTTTCTTACACTTGGGATCCAGTATGTTTTCCAACTCCCTGAAGTTCTTTTAGACCTGACTTAGGTCGAAAAGTGAAAATAAACTTACCTGAGAAAAACTCGGGCACGCGGCGCAAGTCCGTGACCCTTGAACTAGTACACACGG
>JAOBRG010399222.1:0-10155 GCA_027574985.1 Umimayanthus nakama | reverse complement strand
TTGCAATTGTATGTAAACACTTATGAACATATTAAAATGTGCATCTTCTCCTAAACATTGATTGCGCCAAGTATCATGTATGAGACCATTACGCGGTAGATATGGACCGTGTAGCGGCTGCCAGAGCTAGAGGCGCCTGTATGTGCTTTCGGTTCGACCTCGTGAGCTTCGTCTCGTACTCTAGCATCATGAAGCTGCAGTGATGACGATTAGCTGCACTATTATTATTAATATTAATATTATTATTATTATTATTACTATTACTATTATTATTATTATTATTATTATAATAATAATTATAGACAGGCAAGACCGCTGTATCACACAGACAGTCATTTAACGCAAGTTATTGCAACTATCTAAAACGAATAACGTTAATCTCCCTGTTAGAATTTGTTAATTGTTTTTGCTGTTTTTGTTAGAAAAAAAACTAGACGATGATTATTGTTCTTGCAGTGCCTGTATCATCTTAGTGCCAAACAGGTTGTGGAGGCGATTCCGTGGGATATATACCCGTACTGGGGCATGTCAAACCAGCAAGATTTACCCACTAAAGGTCTGTTTGATGGAGCCATTGCTGTTGTCGATGGCTATGTCGTACCAAAACCACCACTCGTTGCTATGGCGACGGAAACAGCTAACGATGTCCCTTTGATTGTCGGTACGACTGCACAGGAATTTGATTTTATGCATCAAAAAACTTTTCAGTCGAAGGAAACGTTCGACAAATACGCACGGAAGCATTTGGAGCCGTTTCTTGGCGTCAATAAGACAACATTAGCCCTAGATATGTACAATGGCACGGCACAATATAAATTCGTCACAATGGGGTCCGATATAGCAGTTACCTGCCCCGATGATGTTATTGCTTTGAATGCATCATCAGGCTTCCGAAATCCCGTCTACCGATATGTTGTCACCAAAAGTCCCACCAAGCCAGTTACCCTATTTGGAATCCCTTGCACGTACGCCTTTCACATGTGGGATCTAATCGCGTTTTTCGGTTTCCCCAATGCTACCATTGGGTACAACCCGTCCAACAATGACTTGGCGTTCATGAGAGATCTGAGGAGAGAGCTTGGGTCCTTCATCCATTACGGTAGAGTACAAAACAGCGGGTGGTATGAGTTTCCCAACGGCACTGCACTCTTCACAGTTCAAGGGGTACACACGTTGAATAAAGAAGGGTTCCATGAAAAGGAGTGTTCGTTCTGGATGGAAAACGGTTTCTTTTCCTACGCGTGGATAAACTGATTGTACAGCAATTTGTGTTTTTCGATGAGAGGGGTTATTTTCTTTACAAAACAAAGCCTGCCATCCAAAATAGAGTTTAACGAAACTGATTTTTGAAACTGACATCAAAAAGGTTCGACCTTTCTTTCATTTTTAACTGGTGACCACAGATACACTTGAATTTAGACTTGAACCACTCCTTACCTTGAATGTATCATGAACACTGAATGGAGTTAAGACTGATGCGTTGGAAAAAATGATTTGTTCACAAGTTAGTATAGTTCAGTTTTTGATCAGGAGTTGTCACATTTGTATTCTAACTGACATAGAAAGTGGGAAGATGTTTTTTTATTCGCTGATGAATTTATTTTGACAAGCTTTTTAGTTAAGTTTCCTTTGTTCAACCTGACGTTCATAACAGGCCCGATTGTCCATAAAAAATGACTTCAAGTTGAAGTCAGCTCCAAGTTTTTAACTGTGTTTCCACCTTTCTGTCCTCGAATCAAAGTTTTTCTTTATTATCACTGGTGCGTATTACGAAAGTGGTCCATAGCTACAATGCATGACACGTGGATCTTTTAATTAAGTTGTAATTTACTCAACGACTTGCTTCGCTCAATACGATTTGAGTGACACGTCTCGCGCAGAGGTTCGATGAAAGCAGAAAGTTTAGTACAACACTGGTCAGTTACAGCATTTATCTGCTCAGGTGTTTACTTTGCTATTTGATTTTTTAAGAAAAAACATTGATAGTGACTTTGAGAATTTGATGCGTAGTAATTTGTTCTGAAACTGTTTTCACTTTGGTTACTTGTTTACAGAGCGAGAGGACATATTTGTTGCCTTATGCGGCCTAACCTTGTACGGTATGTGAAAATAGTTGTGAATTAGGCGTTGAAACTTAATGATTTGATTTACAGCATATGTTGACTTTGTGCAGCTGTCTAAGTAATCTATTCAAGTTTTATAGACCATTTAGGGTTTTTTTCAGTGAATTCACTGTGTGTCACTTTCCGAGCACTATGACTTCAGCCTTAGGGCGCGTTCGATTGACTCTATTCTGGAATAGGAATAAACAGAATAAAAACTTTGTTCAACCTTATTAGCCACAATTCCTGCAAAGTTAGAAAAAATATAAGTCTCTCGCTCCAGTCGTTACTTTTAACTAAATATTTGGTTGTTCTGCGAATCAGGTGAGAATTTAGAAATTTTATTCCTATTCCGGAATAGGGTCAATCGAATGCACCCTTAAAGTAATACAAACCCTGCTAGCCTCAAACTCTTTTTTGGAACTCGAGTTGTACTCATTTTGTTGTAACCATTTTGTTCAAGTAATCCTTTTCCCAAACGCCTACTTTTTTTTACGCCAGCCGCCTTCTTCAAAACATTTCGAAAGCGCTGTAAAGAATAGCACCACCGCACCAGAATGCACCGCTTCTTTAGACGGTTATTACTTGTTGCGTCCGTCTGCAAAAAGTTTCATTGATGCCCGAGTATGAAGCAAAACAAGAATACTATCACTGATAATGTGTGGAATCACATCTGACTATTGATACTTCTATTGGGCTGGCGCAATCATAAATGTACCAATTATTATTATTTATACGATTTACTATAGAAAAGGGCATATCACCGGGACACATCGCAGGTCATATCTATCAACAACCAGTTTATCGTGTACCGCTTAGTACAAAATTGACGTGTGTTATATACTAAGTACTATGTACTATTGACTAACACTATCAGGGACAATCATTTTTGAAAATCAGTTTTAAATGTCTCTGAAAGCAATACCAGGGTTCATTAGGTTTTTGGGGTCAAGCGCTCGTTTGATCTGTTTCATAACCTCCACTCCTCCCGGGCCAATCTCTTCCTCCATCAGCCTCAGCTTGCCGCGTCCAATCCCGTGCTCACCTGTGCACGTTCCGCCAGCTGCGATGGCTCGCCTATCAGCACACACAAAATAATTTCACTCAGACTTATATATACTCCGCAATAACGCGTTTTCTGGGGTTTACATGTATTCCAATTTATTTCAATCCGGCCGAGCTTAGAAAGGATTGGGGAAGAAAGGGAATCCACACTTTCTCATTTACTCTTTATAGATTTGAAAAATGGAAGGGGGGGGGGGGGTTGCTCCGCGGTGATTGGTTATTCCGCTTCACTCCAGCTGAGATGGAGCAAATCACAGTACTCTTTGGAGTATACCAAAAATTCCTCAACATCAAATTCAAATTGACACACACTTTCTCTACGTTGGGGCTAGGGTTACCGGCTGTTTTTTTTGTTTAAGAGAAAGGGATTGTGGCACAAATAAAGAAGAAAAATGAGAGGTTTGTACATAGGATCGAGACTGTTGTGCAAGCGCCCCAGCCGGTACCATTCTCGTCAGCATCCAAGGTTGGCTTCGTTTGTTCTACTGAAACATGCCATTTGTTGGTCCGAAATATGTTACTTGCTGCACTAAAACAATTCACTGTTGGACTAAAACATGTCACTCAGTTCATATTAAATCAATGTTTCCGTGAGAACGGAGCGAAACTTATCCTTTTGCAAGACACGAAACACTGGCAAACACAACACAGTGCGATTGATGTCTGCAAAGTCGGTGATAGCATTAAGCATACAATATTTCCATCGTTATAGCTATTTAAACAGAGGGATGAACACATGTAAACTTTCTTGTTCTATAATGATTCTGTTTAACATAAGCTTCATGTTTTAGCTAACGAAGTCGGTACAACGCTAGGTAGCACACAGTACCTTCCCAAGTTATACGACAGCTCTTCCACCTTCTTGACCTCCTCCGCGTTCTCTGGATCCACCGCGATAAACATGTGGAAGTTCCCATCCCCTACGTGTCCAAGGATAGGGCCTGGCAGAGAAATGATACATACTAAATGAACGGACGGACGGAATGATAGTATTAAAGCTTTTCTGTTGCATGCTGGGATATTTTAAATCACAAAGATGTGAGCCCGAGGAAGGCTACAACAAACATCTCTTGGCCAAGAACCACAAGTGATTGTTTTATGCTTGGAGAATGTAGATTACTGTAGGAAGAAAAAATAAACAGCGAAAGTGTGTCTTTTTAACTTTGCAACGCACAAGCCTTTCCGTGTTGCCGTAAACATTCAAATATCATCCGGCAACAACGAAAATACCTGACTGCTTCAACTTTCAGACTTGTTTGAACAAGTTATTAAAACACATTGGTTGCCAGCATATGCGAACTCAGGATCTTTATGAAGAGAACAGTAACTTAAGGTTTCGAACAGAGGTTTTGGGCACCCTCCCATGAGCGTAATTTTCAATCATGCAAAAAAAAAGCCAGGATTTGAACGCAGTGTTCATATGCGGCATCATGTCACCGAAACAGAATTTCGGCTATTGGTAGATCCCCAAGCTAAGTTAGCCTGCAACGATTTCCAAATATATTTACAAGTGCTTCGAGAAAAGACAAAAGGTACTCTCTCTGCCACTTGTCGTAAATCAAATGTTTCATTAATTTACTGAAAACAGTATTTATTGGCTAAACGCCACCAATGTATCTTTTTGATTACACGGCACCAGTCTTTGTGTATCAGCGCGTGCGCAGTAGCCGCACCGACGCTTTAAATCTGACTTACCTACTGGTAGACCAGAAGCCTTGAGATCTTCCTTCGTCTGAATAATGATATCCGGCAGCTTGGAGATTGGAACACAAGCGTCGGTAGAGTAACCCTGGAACCATACGCAAAAAGCAACGTGAAACACTTGTCCGGTCAGAAGTCAAGACCACGCTAAATCGGTTAGACTCCAGCTAAACATAAAGTCTAGCCTCAACCGCCACCCCACAGCCCCACCTTCCCCTTCAAGGCAACGAACAAAGAAAGGGTGTGAAAGTCAGACTAGCAGAAGTCCAATAAAGTAGGGGAGTTTTTAAAAGCACACAAAAAGTGAGAGAATTCTGGAGTATTTATTGGGCAGTTTTCATTTTTTGCTTTAGTTTTAATGACCTTGAGGGAGCAATGATCCTTTGCATTGTCGCAGTTTTAGCCAAAACTCGTCTCAAGAAACTCACTTCTAAAGCACGCCGCAGGTCAGACATATTTACTTCCGGTGAAAACTCTGGTTCGTCATATCTCGCAAGTTACTCTTTTTGACTAGAGGTTCGTTTGATGTATATTTATATTCTACAAAAATCTCGATTTCGATCCGTTCCAACGTAAACGGTAACCTTAACTGCTATTAGAGCGGTGAACGGCAACTTACGATCTTCAAACTATCGGGATTCATTAATTTCCACTATGTTATGCATAATCCAGTCACTCGCTGTTCCAAATTCAATACTCAACCACATTTTATTGGTTGGTTAAACAGAAACAAGAACTGTACTTGTTCAAAGCATTTGAGGCATTGTTAAACCAAATCGATTTCGTTCAAAGCTTAATAAAAAGAAATCTCTCAAGTCAAAGAAGTTTTTGAGATGTCTGATATACCTTTTGTCAAACCATCATGAAAAGTTCATTAAATCTCTTATATTCCATAATATCATTTTTAAGGGCAGCGGTCGACTTCGAACAACGTACGAGAGTATGGCAGGGGGTGGGGTTAATTAAATGTGAGACGTACCCTGGCTCCAGGCCTTAGAGCGAGACAGGCGTACCACATATTGTGTCGTGCTTTCCACAACTTGGTTCGTTCTTCAAGTTCTGTGGCCCAACGGAAATCCGAACCATTGTTGCTGCTCACAACTTCTCCTGTTCGTTATACAAAAAGCAACGTAAAGTTGACAGCTGGGTGAATACCGCAAAACGACAAGCCGTGACTGGGCGAATGTTTAGACATTGCAGAAGAAAAGAAATGTAGACAACTCCAAACATGCAGAACACACGTCAAAACGATATCCAAGTTTAACGAAGGGCAGGGTGGGTAGGTAGACTTTTACATGTACTCCTCCTCAATGCAATTGTGTCTGTGTGTCTGTATGTCTGTATATGTGTGTGTGTCTTTCTATTTGTGTCACCACATTAGTACATAAGTTTGTGCTCAAAATGAAACGATAACAATGGTCCCCCGCTTAATTGACACCTCGCTAAGGTGGCCAGCCGAGTTTTGCCCAACCGCGTTGTTGCCATAAAACCGTAATGGACGAACATTTCCTAAGCAGCTAACGGGGAGTGAGTTTTCATTTACTACTGTAGCAGAACCACTAATTCTCAATCTTTAAGGAATGGTCGTTGGGAATTGTTAAGTACTTACTGTAGCAGGATTGAGGTTGAGAAATGGGAGGGAGAGCTACGTGAAGTAATTAACCAAAAGAAGCAGGGCAACATGTAAACACGAGTTCGAATCTCACCGGGGTCAGTCAGAGATTGCTTTTCTTCAGTCTCCGTGTGGGCCCAATTCTTTTCTATTGCTAACGCTTAGAGGGTGCGATTTGGGATATTAACTAGAGCACTTTAACTTATCATATCTAAACCATGTATTTGTTTAATAGTACTCAGCGGCCAAACCTTACTGGTTACCCACTTCACTTACGTGTTTATTTGCCGCAAGTTACCATCTTAATTTCCCAGGACCAGCTGTAGCTCAGTTGGTAGAGCAACGGTGATCTGTTCCGGAGGTCGTAGGTTCGAACCATGACGGGATCATAGATTTTTTTTCTTTCTCCTATGGGCTAACGCTCAGAAGGCACTATTTGGGGTGTTTATTAGAGCACTTCAGTTTTACCATAATTACACCACTACATGGAAACTACTATATCCGAAGGGAGGGGTTGATATCCAACCTTCACGGCCATAAATACCTGCAGAATTAGCTTGTTCTTCCACGCTGCGGTCGGTGCCGTGAAACTCGAAGAAGAGCGTGGGTGTAACGGCGTAGTCGGTGTTGGAGTACTTGTTACATGCGTCTATCGCCGCCTCGTCAAGAAACTCTGCAATTTATGGTTGTCTTACAAATCATTGCACAATACGTGTGACATACATTATCAGCTACCCAGCTAACTGCTGGGTCGACTGGCGGGATGATCCGAACCAGCTAACTACTAAATTGGGGTGTGGAATCACCGGGCTGCAAGGAAACGTGACCTACATGTACATGACTAAGTTACGGCCTTATTTCATGTCCAGGAAACAAGAAAATGTAATCAGAACATGAACCAAACAACAGTTATAAAATTTAACTAATGAACAACAACGCGAATCCGACAGTCAATTCATCTTCTTTTTTTCGCAGATTTTACCTGTTTGACAGTTAATCATTTTTTAATCTGAAAGTTTATCAAGTCTTAGATTGCTTGGATTCATTGTAGTTTCCAGTGAAACGTGCAACCTTCTTTATTATATTGAGAACCACCATGAAAATCGCCCCTAGCCTGATGAATTGAGCATACCACAGTAACTATCCTATTTGATATACACCTTCCTTGTTATTTATTACTTATTATTCATTATGACGAAAACATATTAGGTATTGGTACTAGTACATGGAGATAAAATGTACATGCATAGAACAAGAAAACAAGTGCCAACGTTTTCCTTCTAAAAACCGATTTGTCGGTTGCACAGGGAGTTGACTAAAATCTGCATACTTGTATTCTTGTATTCTTGTGTTACTTCGCTGTACATTATTACAGTAATTACACGCTTTTTTTATAAGAACCAGTAAGTTTTGGCTCAGCCTGGGCTGTTCTTAATTTTTTGGTGACTTCAGCCTAAAATTGTTCTTAAGTTATTCTTGTTTCCTGTTAATTCCACTCGGAACAATGAAACAAGCACTAAAAAAACGTGCTATATACGAAAACAATGAAACGAGCACTAAAAAATACGTGCTATATACGAAAAAAATTGAAACTTTTCATACACTGATACAGTGTCCGCGAACGTTTCGAGCTTGTTTATCAGTCTTCTTCAGCGCTTGATGTCCAAGCTAACTTTATCATCCCCTTCTATTACATGATGATATTTCTGGCAGATGTAGCCTGCGAAATTGGCAGAAATAGATATTTTACAGGCACGAACCAGAGGACTGGGTCAGACTTTTAGGTGAGGATTATGAGTATTTTGTCAGTAGTATGAATAGCGAACCGTTAGAGATTTGAATCAGTCTAGCTTCAGCTTCCTTTGCTAACTTTTTGTTAAAGCATTCCCCTTAACCTCCGTTGCATAGTTTTTGGAGAATACGTTTCCTCAGTCCCACAGGGTTTTGGTTTTCGTATTCGGCAGGTGCCCAGAGTAGTCTTGTTATTATAAGTGTTAGTACTATTACACTATTTTTAACTCGTATGAAGTGTACAAACGTAACATTTATATGAGAGCGGACTTTGTATGCATATGACAAGCAAAATAAACCGGCTTGTGGCGCTTGCTGTCCTACATGCCCATGTATCTATACAGTTGTGATGAGGTTGGGTTAGTTGTGTTCTGTCCGATTTGGTAGCGTAGTAAAAATTACATCTTATTCTGTGTACCGACAAGGATTAAAAAAAATTCTTAAATTTTCTGCTTCAAATTTCAGCCTGGTGATTGTTCTTAGCTTGTTCTTAGTTTTCAGGCAAATCTCAGCCTGGGTGTTCTTATAAAGTTTGTTCTTATATAAAAAAGCGTGTATTACAGATTACAAAACTAAGGTTGTCAAGAAGTCTCCCAGCATGCATAGCAGGCGGTCATACGCTCAGTCAACACTCACCCATTCTGGCCACAGGGATCCCACATTGTAGAATTTGCACTGTGGTGTCTACCGCTTCTCTTACGGACGGAAACGAACACACTCCTGATGCAGTCTGACAGAAAAAAGATTAATGGTTCTCAAATGAAACTACAGACACAGTTTGGACTCGTGCTATGTATTATTCCTTTAATGTCACTCAAGTCAAAGTTAATTACTTACGTTCCAAACTAACATTACTGACTAACACTAATGTTTTGTGAATTCTATAGGAAGTTGAGTATTCTTAAAGAAACTATTGGTTTTTCTACACTACACTATTTTCAGCTTATGAAGTCAACAGAGATAAACCAAAAGCAAAAGTCAGCATTGACGACGTTAAAATTCTAGACCGTGAACCCCAGCGGGAACCTTCATAAGAGGAGTGAGAGAGGCCATCTATACGAAGACGCACAGACCGACACTGAACAGGAACGGGGATAGATTCAATCTTGCACGGATCTAGTTCTGAGAAGGGTTGATCAGGTCACGGATCACTTGACCTGATCACACAGCCATTACAACAATTTGAACAAGACTCTTCAACAAGAGCCGAAAACTTAGTTAAAAACTGAGACGTGTAGTGTCGAAAACTAATAGTTCCTTCAAGAATAAGGTTTGATATGGTGTGTTTATTGTCCGTGATTGGTCTACTGAGCTGACATTTTCAGAGTTAGATCTTCGCCAGAACAGACTTACAGATACAAAATTAGATGCCCGCTGTGACGAAGGGCAGCTGCTCAAAGCGTCTTCACATTATAATAAAAGCAAGTACGTACAGACCTCTTACTAGCCGAGCGCAACGTCCTTACGGCAAGTTATGGACCTAGTTTTTTTCTTCCTTTTAGGGTCCAAGCGCGAAGTGCGCGAGACATGAAAACAAGGAAGGAAAAAACGTGGATCCATAACTTGCCGTACGAACCGAGAAAACGAGGCTAATAAGATGTTTATTATATGGCTTTGTTAATAATTCTGGGTTTTGAAAAGGTGACCGAGAGATAGCGGTCCGTACGGCTACTTATGGACCTGGAATTGACCAACCACAGCACGCGAAATCAATCAGCCATATAATATTAACACATGTGTACACGTAGTGAACTTCATTTTGGCCTTTTTCGTGTTGTGTCACTTTGGCTTGTATTGACTTGTCAGAATAGGCTTATTACGTAGCGTTTTTTCCCCCAGAAAAAATATTATCTGTACACTAACACACGTAAGTCGTTATGCTAA
>JAOBRG010399199.1:0-10156 GCA_027574985.1 Umimayanthus nakama | reverse complement strand
TGAATTGATTTGAAAGATAAAAAACAGCAAGATTGCTGACGCCAAGATACCGCGTCCAACTCTCATTATGTATTCATTCTGAGTATCCAATGTCCCAATTACAATAAGTAAATAAAGGCCTTTTAAGACTTGCTAGGGATCTACAGCAGCCCCGTTTACTAATATTTATAACAATAAACACATCTTGTACGTATATCAATGCTGTGTTCGTGTTGGGGGGGGGTGGCAAGGGGAAGGGATTGGACAGTTTAAGCCAGCCCATTAAAATCCGTTTTGACATATCAAACTGGAAACAAAAGGGCTTTTAAATTACCATAATAATGGGTATGATCAAACTTTTTGGTAGTTTCCCTATAAAATATTCAGCAGAATGTCAAATTCCCATCCCTGCAGCCACCACCCCCCCAGCTAATGCATTTCCGTATGAAAGTAAGTTCGAAACACTGAACAACACTCGGAAGAACGTACCTCATCAGTCATAATCAATCTTGTTCGTCTGGAGAATCACCTAAATCTCTTTGAAGTGGTCGAAGGAAGGCAAGGCCCTGTGCTACGCCAGAAACATCCCGAAGAAAGGAAACGGAATAACCACTAACGTCAGTTCGGTCCCCGAGCCCGAGTGCCAACTGCACAAAACTTCGAACCCCCCGCCATCTTTCAATTTTGGATAATGCTCGTAAAGTTTCTGTGTCTTTTGGACGTGATTTTCGCAGGAGTGGAAGCAGATTTTTCTCCGTCCTAGCCCTGCCGCTTGGAATACGGCTTTTTGTTGGTTCGTGGGCATTCGCTTCTGGTGACACTTTGCAAGGCAAACAAATTCGTGGGTCCACGTTTCTTTCACCACGTACGGTTATAACCCCTTTTTTCCTTTATGACTGTGCTCTCCTGACTGTTTTTCTTGAGAGGTCTGATAAGTGGCCCGGGAACGTTTTGGCGTCTGTATGGGGCAAACAACTGCCTGAGATTTTGTAGCGTTCCCACTCGGGCCACTGTTCGGCTCCGGTTCACATTCCCATTCTGGGTAGGCTCAAGTACTTGTGGTAGAGGAGCACCCTGCACAGATGGACTGCCCATAATCAGCTGTTAGCCTGTTGAAGAAGCTCGACAGCCTTTGCTCGATCTTGACAGTTTTGCCAAGACCCACAGGGCTCCGCAGTTTCGATATTTTTCTGCCATGTTAGATTGATCACTGCATGGATCGCATAACTTTTGATAAATTATTTCAAAACGCGGGAAATTAGTTGTTCTCCCCAGGCCACCAGCCGGTTGAGGAGACTTTGCACTAAATTTGAAGTTGCACTTAACTCGAAGTTGCACTAAATTTGAAGTTGCACGAAATTTGAAGTTGCACTTAATTCGAAGTTGCACTAAACTTGAAGTTGCACCGAATTCGAAGTTGCACTAAATTTGCAGTTGCGATAAATTTGAAATTGCACCGAATTTCAAGTTGCACTAAATTTGAAATTGCATTTAGTTTAAGGCATTTTTGAACAACATAATTTGATGTTTAATTTTGACCCAAATAACCCTCCATACGATCGCACCGCCGTACTTTGTGCAGTTGATAGATGAATTTTCTCTTGCTCACAATGTGACGAGGGATTTGATGTTGATGGTTATTCTTCCGAGCGTTGCTGCACTTCTTGGACCGCAATCCGTAGTCAAACCCTCTGAAAATCAGTCCTTTTCGGAGAGCTTTAGTTTTTTCAGCTTGTGTATCTCGCCACCGTCATCTGGAAAACGCAAGGCGTGGAAGAGAGGTGCAAAGATACCTATAAGGCATTTAGAATAAGTAAAAGAAGGAGTGTGTCTGCTACTGGACAACTTCACAGCAGCGGGGCTCAGCAGTTATGATGGGGAGGATGTGATAAATAACACCGGAAATTCTGCTGTTCCCGAGAGTGCGTCAAAACCTGCGTTTCCCTTGGGGGATTTATCCAGATAAAGAATTTTCTGGTTGATCTTCTCCCGAAAATGATTGCCACAAAAGATAGTTTTGAGCAACGATTTGTTTATTCAGGGGCGAAAGCGTTTGCCATGACAAGACACGCATCCTCACAACACGTGCAAAAGTTGGCCGATTCGAATCGGAGAGACTTGACGGGTATCTAAGACGCCATTTACCGAGACCACAAAGAGGGCATCCAGTACTCTTTTTCAGACGCAGCATTGGAACTTTATTCTGATTTCGATGCTGACATTTGCAATACTCTGAACAGCAAATGGAAACACTGGGGACTGGGTTTATAATTGAGGGGTGTCTATTTAAGAAAGAATAGGATGTTTCCATAATAACTTTTGTGGATTATAATTAACCTTTGTGTACGGAATGAAACTTGTATAGAATGTTGACCTTTGTGCACTGAATGAAACAGGTATGGACCTGTGGCCCTTTAAAGACTGAATGAAACTGGTGTGGACTGGACCTTATGGGGTTAATGAAACAGGTGTGGAGAGTTGAACTTTGTGGACTAAAACATATAAGTGTGTATAAACAGTGATCAAATAATAATAGCTGTTAGAAGTGTTGAACATGAAGAGTGTGATACTGATGACATTCTATAATCAATAACTCTTATCAAAAACTGATAACTCGAGTCTGACGTAATCTGTGGTATGGTACACATAGAAAGAACAAACAAGTCGATGCTGTCCTTTAGATAATATGGAAGGTTTGAACTAACGGTTTGAGTTGGTCATCCACCCATTTTGACCAAGTGTTTGGGGTTGCATATGGGTCGGCCAAGTGGTGGTCATCGACAAAGTAAGTATTACCTGGTCGAGGGTTGTTAACTACTAAGTAGTCGGCTGTGTCGCTGATAAACGCCCCTTAGTGCATCTCTAACCTTACACTTGAAGTGGATAATTCATTTTTCTCATCTCTCCCGTTGAGTTGTTTCTAGGAATCACTAAAGTAGTCCTGGCGGTTTTGAACAACTGCAGCTCCTCTGTCAGCCTAGAACACAACAATACTTCTACCTCGTTGAGGTATCCTGGTGGTTTTACTATTCGACCTGACCGGGTCATCCTTAGAGTTGCTTCTGGATTTTGTTTAATAGGTGTCGTACATGGTTCTTCACTAGCTGCTGATGGGTCACTATCTTGAATAATGCTTTTGCTACAGGTAGTCTCACTGTTGTCTGTTTCTTTGGACCCTGCACTATTTTGTAGCTGGTTGTTTGGATCTGTAGATAGTGTGGCAAAGGACTCTACTGCACTTTTTAGTGGAACTTGGGTTGAGTGTAACTGCCTTCGATTTCTGCAGTATCTGGAACTTTCGGAGTCTCAACAACATATGACCTGGGTGACTGATGCTTGTAAAGTACTGTTGCAGCTCCCAATTTCCTGCCATAGTTTCTCAGTCTTCTTCATTTCTTCCTTCGGTACTCGTGTGCATCAGTCTTGCTGACCCATAGCCTTTTGGTGAGGCGATCGTTTCGTATCACTCTGACACAAGAAAAGTATATGTATATTTGACTAGTAACTAGTCTAACGTTTTTGCCTGGATAGCAACTTTTTCCGAGGTGATTTTAATACGCAGAAATTAACCCATATTAATCTAAAAAAATACAGGTCTAATCATATTTAGCAGTAAAAAGCAGCGTACGTCAGAAATTTAGAGTTTTCGTCCAACAGGTCTTTTACGTGGTTGACAGAACTTACCGACCAACGGGAGAAAAAACAGGCTTTTTTCCTATTCCGATTAGAGAATTTTGTCAAAGAGGTGTTTCCTGAAAAACTTTTGGAATATTTTTGAAGTTTATTTCACCCCAGATATGGAGGAATTCCCCTTGATATTCATATTCAGTGCTTTGCAAGATAAAAATAAAAAAAAGTTTCCACTTTCCTGTGTTCTTACTATCAAGACAAAACTTAGACCTACCTTTTTTAATTTAGAAATTTTGTATTACCTTATTTCCTCGCATCTTTTGTATATTTTAACAAAATGTAAATATGTAAACTTCTTTTTTAACGGTATTTTGTGTAAAGTAGTTAATTTTGTAAACATTATTGTAAACCATTGAAACAGTGTATAATGGTATATTATTATTAGATCTGGCGCTCCATTGTTAAATCCATCTCGACCGAGGTCGAAACGTAGACATAGATATTATCTATTATATTATTATTATATTAAGATGGATTTTAGTGAGCTATTGAAAGTTTTTATACCCAACATTTTCAGTCTGCCCTTCTGTTATCTCTTCCGTCTCATAAAAAGCTAAATGATGTTCAGTTTCTGATCGGTGGGAGAACATATCAGAGTACAGACCAGCTGCGATGCCAGTAGACTCTTAATGACTGTAACTTTACCTAGCAGCGTTAGCCGCCTGAGTTGCCAATTGGTTTCTCAATTTTCTCTTCAAAACCACACCCCGAGCGCTTTCAATTTCCGTCTGGCCCAGGAGAGTTTTCACTGTAGAAAGAGGGTTTCTTTACTGGGTTCACAGGTTTCCAATCTAGAGAGTATCCGACTTCTCATAATTTACTTTCAAACCTGATGTAAGGGCGAAATTCTCTAAGGTTTTAAATGCATTTTCAGGAGAGGAAAAGTTCCCATCAAGTATTAGAGTAGTATCATCGGCGTATTGACTGATCTTACACTCGACTCCAAGTATGTCAATGCCTCGTATCGAGTGATCCCTTCTGATCGCCGATCCGAGAACCTCCGCACAAACTTTAAATAAGTAGGGAGACAGAGGGCACCCCTGCCTAACACCTAAGTTAATTGAAAAGAAACCGGACGATCATCCATTGTTCAGTTTGACACTGTTAGCATCACAGAAAAGTGTTTTTACCCATGAAATTAAAAAGGGTCCAAAATGTACTACTTAAAGTCTTTACGATAAAAGACCACTGCAGGGTCTCAAAAGCTTTCTCAAAGTTGACAAATAAGTGTAAACTGGGGATATCTTGGAGTTTCGGGAATTTGATAACGCTATCTATTAGCCTAACATTTTCCCAAATCGATCTTTCTTTCAAAAACCTTATTTGATCAAAATTGATTATTGGCGGTAATACAGTTTTAATTCTCGAGGCTATTACTTTCGCGGCAGTTTTATAGTCGCAGTTTAAGAGCGAAATGGGCCTCAAGTTTTTTAGATGATGTAGAACCTTGATTTTTTTGGGAAGCAAAGACATCAGACCGCGACGCTAAGTTATCGATAACGTTCCTTTTTAAAACGCAGCATTTAGCGCGTTAATTAGAATGTCTCCCCAGGAGAATTTTTATAAATCGGCTGGAAGATCGTCCGAGCCCGGGGATTCGTTGTTCGCCATAGTTTTTGAAGATTTTAGGACTTCTTCCAGCCTTAATTGACCTTCACAAGACTCTTTCTCTACATCGTTGAGTTTTTGCTCTATCTTTTTTCGAAAAAAGGAATCTCCATAACTACCGAGGTCTGGCTAGACCGATGTGTAAAGATTTTTGTAAAATTTTCTAGCATTTTCAAGAATTTCTTTGTCAGAATCAATTTTGGTGCCATTTTCTAATTTGAGTCCTCTTATAGTTTTTCTAAGTTCAAAAAATTGTTGTATTTTTTCACCTTCGTTATAATAACGTGTTTTTGACGTAATAATTGAACCTTGTGTTTAATCTATTTTTCTAATTGATGGTTGAAGTCTTCTAACTGTGTTATAGATGGCTCATGATTGCTGTTTGGTTTACTATTTTCTAGTTCAATCTGGATTTTGGCGATTTTTGATTCTAGATCAGCTTCTTGAAAAATTTTGAAGTTGTTGAAAGAGCCCTACAGCTATTGCCAAACAATGCAGTCTATGTCAATGATATGCTCAGAAAACCACCAAGCCTAGTTCCAAAAACAGTGATATCTCGTGCTGTGAGGGATGGCTACCACGACAAGCTAGTTGTCGGTAAACTAAAATGCTTCGCATTTGTAGCCCAGCAACTTACACCATTTTTGACCAAGTTTAGTCACTTGAACCATTGGTACCCTTTTGTTAGACATGCAGTGTCACTAGATCAAGTGCACTTGGTGAAGAATG
This sequence comes from Umimayanthus nakama, assembly GCA_027574985.1. Taxonomy (NCBI): domain Eukaryota; kingdom Metazoa; phylum Cnidaria; class Anthozoa; order Zoantharia; family Parazoanthidae; genus Umimayanthus; species Umimayanthus nakama. The sequence goes on along the minus strand of JAOBRG010399199.1, from coordinate 4,150 downwards.
AAGAGGAGGCTCTCCAGTCATTCTTAAAGCTTCTTCAGGAGCTCCAAAGGCTGGAAAACCTCCTTACAGTGTGACGCCTTTTTGCTACTGTACAAGAAGTTTGTCAGCGTAGCGAAAGAATCTGAAAGGAGTTCAAGAGCTACACTTGTGCAAGGCTTGATGAGTTTCTGTTGAGTTACCTTGGAAAAGACTAGGACGAGCTGAAGAAGTGTTCATCTAGTTTTGACACTTTCTCATGGGCAGTCAGATGTTGAGTGAGGGTCTTTTATCAGCGCAGAGAAGGAGTTTCAGAACTTGAAAGAGGATAATCTGGTGGCCTTGAAAATGGTACTCAGTAAATTGCAAAGTACTCCTGATTTTGTTGATTATCCCATAACAGCAGAACCTCGAAAAATCGCAAGGGGGCGAAACAATTTTAGAAAGATAATTATTATCAAAGTGTTGGCATCAGTATGGTAGCCCATTGTTATCATAAGAAAAAAAACTATAAAAAGTAAAATAATAGAAAAGTAATAACGAATACAAATAATAAAACTAATAAAAATCAAAATCAATAAACAATAAAAATAAATAAATAACAAAAAAAAGAATAAATAAATTTAAAAAGATACAAAATAAAATAAATTAAAAATTAAAAGTAAAAGTAAAATTTAAAAAAAAATAAAGGAAAAAATAAAGATATGCCATGTCTCAATTTCTCGTTTTTGACCGTTAGTTCTTCACTTTCTAGTTGCACCTTATAATCTATAGCTTGACGAATAATAAACTAAACATCACATGACCGCTTTGATATACAATGCTTTTTTCTGACTGAAAATATTAAGGACACGCTCGTTCGCTTTGCATTTTTTGCAATTTGCCACATAAATGTTTCTAAATTGAAAGCTAATAAACAACCTTTTCAAGGTGAAAATTCCATTCAAAAAATGAGGGAAAGACAAGGCTTACAGAAGCTAGGAAGCATAACTCGACTGAATCAGGTATCTATTTTATAATTAAACCTGTTAGTACCTGCGTTTGTGCACTCAGGGCAGCTCCAACCATCTTCAGCAGGTTTAAACAGCCCTACACATTACATACATACTATATTTTCACATCCCATAAGGGCTTTTCAGCGAAAATGTTACAATGGTCATTAAAATATTAATAATAGTAATGATAATAAATATGTATGTGCTAATGCTATAAGACTATGTACAATGGTGAGTGAATCAGGTAGTGAAAAAAAGTAAATATATAGAAAATTTATAGGTGTTTAGTTTTCGTGTAGCCAGTTACGGAGAGATATCTTAAAGCTAGACACAGATTTACAGGTTTTTAGTCCAGATGGTAGTGAGTTTCAGCAGGTAACAGTTCTATAATAAAAGGATCTTTGGCCAGTTGCGGTTCTGAATAGAGGAATTTGCAGTTTGGTCGAGTTTCTAGTTGTACGGGTAGATACGGAAGAACGTTTCATAAACTGGTCGGCTAGATATGGTGGTGCGAGGCCAGTCATGCATTTAAATGCCATGACGCAGTCAACATTCAGGGTGGAACCTCTGAAGAGCGCAATCCATATTGGAGCAGGTGGCCATGTCTTCAGTTTCTGTACGTCATTGGTTCTACGCTCTCTCTCTCTTTAACTGCAGGAAACAATTTGGTTGCACAATTCACTATTATACCACAGATTGGTGAGGCTAAAGTTGTAAAGCTTCAGCTATAGATGCTTGCATTAAAATACTGGTCTACAGTCCATTATTAGAATGCAGTGACTTAAGTGTGTATATTTGTTTTTAACCCAATCCTAGAATAAAGTTTACTCAAAATACAACAAAGAAATAATCAAGAATGTTTACCTAACGCATTTTGCCTTTTGGCGGCTGCTGCTTTGCGTGCCCCCGCTTGACGCCACTCTCTTGACGCCATGTCGCTGCTCTCAGCTATCGAATAGTAGATTAAGTGCTTATTCGGCGACTCTTTGCCGTTTTGGCTCTTCTTTGTTGACTCGAGGCGATGTAGGAGCTTGGGTAAGACCACCGCTGCCACCACGCCAGTTAGTAATGGAGGAAGCCAATACACAAAATCTGAGATCTTTTAATAATGGAACTTCAACTATGAACACAATTGATCGAGCGAAAAGAGAAAAAACAAGATGGCCGACACGGAGTCGGTCACATGCATAGAAAAGGTGTACCGCTGACCGGTACTGGCGCATGCCAATCGTTTTTCTGACACTCTTGATGCTTTTGGGCTCAAACAGCATGTCAGTGCTCCTACACACAGAAGGGTCATACACTCGATCTACTCATCACCAGATCAGAGGACTCATTGATCAGTTGCATTATGATTAAGGATCCGATTCCGCTGTACACTGTGATTTAGGTGTCAAAAAGCCTAAACGTTCTAAGAAAAAAGTAATTTTTTCGTAAACTGCGTTCGGTCAACAATGACTCCCTTTGTGAGGATATTTGTAATTCCAATCTCTTTTATAATTCACACCATGATCTGAATACCCTGGCTGAAAGCTATGATAAGACTCTTTCCTCAATATTAGATAAACATGTACCAATCTTGCAACGAGAAGTAACCATACGTTCATCAGGAAATGGCGTACATCTAAGTCGCTATATGATCGTCGGCAATATTCGTACCAGTGCTCTGTGGTCAACCCTTTGATCAGCAATCTAAAAGCTTCTTACTACAGAGAGGTAATTAAAGATCATTCTGGAGATCAGAAAGTGATATTTACAACTGTAAACAAGTTGCTTCAAAAGGAATCTGTAAAACGACATCCACCATCACCTGATGCAAATGTGCTTGTGAATTCTTTTGCTGATTTCTTTGCCGCCAAAACTGACAAGATTTATTCTGAACTTACGCATAAACAGGCTACTGTGCACCCTACTGCCCTAACCACTTCTAGTTGCTGTCAGTTTGAATTTTCTGACTTCATTTTGGTTAGTGAATTTACACAAAAGTTGGCTCTGAATTCTTGCAATCTTGACCCTCTACCTGCCTCATTGATGAAAAACTGCTTAGATTTGCTACAACCACCAATAACTACGATCGTGAATATGTCGTTCTCCTCTGGAGTTATGCCTGAGGCCCTCAAAGTTGCTGAGTACCTACCTGCTCTAAAGAAACCTGGAGCTGATTAAAAACAATTTTCAAATTTCCGTCCTTTCTCGAATTTGAAAATGGTATCGAAAGTGATTGAGAAGGCTGCAGCTGTGCAATTGATAGACCATCTTACAACTCATCTTCTTGACGAACGGTTCCAGTCAGCATACAAGCTTCATCACTCAACTGAATTTGCATACAGCGTCATGGTGGACGGCCACGATTTATGTTAGCTCTGCCATTTTCGGCAATTCTTGAAAGTAGTGTTGCATTGCCCTTTGTATTTTGTGTATGGCGTCTCTGGAAGATATCAAGAAGTTTCTTGCAGAGAATGGATTCCCTGTGACATGGCGACATTCTGTGACAAAACATGTTTTCCTGAAGTTCTGTGACATTCTGTGACATTTTGAGAATTCTGTGACAAAATGTGACAAAAGGCACATTTCAATTTCGTGACATGTTGAGATTTTTGTGACATTTCAAAACATACATAAATACATGACCTCTGTTGAATAAATCAACTTTAATTGATCATTTTCTATGAGTTTCTTATTGTTTTGTTGTGGGTTGTTAAATTCTATTCCCTATTATATTTTGTTAGTCCATCAGATATGTGTAGTTTGTTTGTTGATGTTTGAAAAAAGGAAGGTAGGGATGGTCAACAAACAATTGTAACATGTGTAATACAATTCGATTCAGCTGAATCACTTGCTGGATGTTGCTATCTCAATTATAGAATTTAAAGTTGATAACCCAGGAAATCGAGCTATGTCATTATTTGTAATGATTAATGAAAAGGGCGTGTAATTCTTGTGTACATCTCTTCATGAATAATGTACACTGCAGTGAGCAAGATTTTCGCGCCAAATTTCGTGGGTGATGCCCTTTAAACGTAAATGCACGTCAGGGAAACTGGTGTAAAAACTACTTATGTGATTACAGATATCAAAGTTTAAACCTGTTTGACAACTTATAGTTCTGGGAAGTACTGTTGTTCATTTACCATCCTGAGGCAGAGGGCTATGCAGCATCTTTGTTTTTTCATGAATGT
>JAOBRG010399188.1:0-10157 GCA_027574985.1 Umimayanthus nakama | reverse complement strand
AGGGTGGCCCATTCAGCTACGAGGCTGTTATCCAGAGGGGCCCTGTGAATTCGTTACTAATTACAATAACAATAAAACACATACGTGAAAAATATTTACAATAACTATTAACTACGACTTTTAAAAGATTACAATTTTATGTTTGAAAAAATGTAGAACAGGTATAAAAAGTCTCTATAAGAGTTTAAAATTTGCTGAAATTTAAAAGTTGTTAAAAATGGTAATGGCCTATGTTTCGTTTAAAAATTTGTAGCGTTTTGGCCTGTTTCAGTGTATCCGGGAGTCTATTGAATATTGTAGCTCCAGAGAATCTAAAGGTTTTCTCTGGTTCTCGCGTTCCTGGTTCACGTTACTTCATTTGAGAGTCTTTGATTTCTCCATCGTTCTATTTTGTGGTTGACACATCAACGTGTGGTTTCTTTGTGTATAATATTACTGCTGACTCACTTTCTTCCCTCGAATTTGAAATATAGCAAATATAGTATTGTTAGTATTTTTTTTATGAACGTACATGCTGTAAATTAAAAGACACTAGACAAAACATTTTCTTGAAAGTTACTTACCATACATTTATGTCTTCAATTTGACATTCCTTCAATGTTGAGAGTGGCTGTCAGTACTTATCAACCATGCCGCGCCACTTTGAAAGCTCATATTGCCCAAACCTCGCCAGAAAGAAGGTCTTAGTGAACTGCATGTAGTATCAGATATGGCAATGCGGAGTAACAATCTTTTTTTATTTTATAAACTGAATGAGATAGTTAATTGGTATAGCAATTTTGGACAAATTCGAAGGCTTCGCAGAAGTGAAAATTGCACAAATTACATCGGCGCTCTCGGAGTTGTAATAAAACTTCTTGGCTATATAAGTTAACAACCTGAAAGATTGTGTCATTAGCAACAGCAATTAAGACTACCGTTCACGTTGGAACGGTTCAAAATTTCGAAATTGAGATTTTCGCAGAAAATAAAAATATATTAAATGAACTTCTAGTAGAAAAGAATGTTTTTCAATACGTTTAATACTTTGCGAGATTTGACGAACGAGAGTTTTTACCGGAAGTGAAACTGTATGACGTGCAGCGTACTTTAGGAGTGAATTTCTCGAGACAAGATTTGGCTAAAACTGCGACAATGCAAAGGATTAATGCTTTCCCCTGTAGAAAATTAGTGACGCATTCAATTAAAAATCGCCAGGACGATTCGAGTAAAAATTGTGCTTAAAAAATGGTTGAAAATAGAAATGACAGCCGCATTGACGTCTAGAAATGAAAAAAACAGTTTGAAGTATGATGCTTGCATTCGTTTATAAAGCAAAATTTTTAAATAATTTTTCCACCATAAGATAATTTCATTAGCTTTCCACTGGTATATAGGTTTGTGGGTACATCAGATGCGTATTAACGGAGTTACGTACATAAAACTGAAAACACCGCTCAAGGTGAACGGTAACCTTAAGGTTTTAGCTACAAGCCTGACAGAAATAAAAAGACGTGCCATTGGAGGAAGCAACAACTTTGAGTTACTTGAGAAGCCGATTTAAGCGTTGATTCTTTCAACCCAATTGATACTTTTTTTTCGGAAATGAACTTTGTAAATATGAAGTGAAATGTTTCTATTTTCAAAATCTAGATTTTTTATGACGTATTTTGATGAGAAGTTTTGTTGCGGTTCTTGTCTCCGCCACTTGAAGCTACTTGAGCAAGGACTTCATTGCCCCGACAACCACTAAATGGTTTCGTGACTAGCGAAACTTCCACAACAATCTTTTGTACCCTCAACCACTGGACACATTCCGATGAAACTAAATCACGGGTAGTTATGTAAGAAGTATTTTTTTAAAATAGAATCCGTACAAAAACAGGCTGAAAGTATAAATTTTGCATGGATCCATACAGACGATCACTGCGCAATTGCTTGGACTGGTGATTCGTCTTACGCATTTAAGTTAAAACTAACCTTAATCAAAAGACTTTTTCCTCATATTTTATAACAGTTTTGTATGGGTTTTGTGCTTTCAGCATTTTACGATTTCCATGTTTAAAAGCCAGGGAAATATAACTATAAAAATGTCATAAATTTTTACTAATCGCAGTAATTATGTAATATATTTATTACTATTTAATATTTATTACAAATCGTAAAAATACAATTAAAATTGTTTTAGGGTTATATAAAAAGAACCATGAAAAAAGAAGAACTAAAATCAAGTTAAAACGAGTGATAAAAGACCTCATGCTTGATCAAAAGTCCTTTACCGCATATTTTGTAGCGGTCTGGTATGGCTGATTTTGGTCCTAGACATTTTATATTGTCAGTGTCAACTTATATAAGACGAAGCAATCAAGTAACTCAGGACTGTGATGCATTATTGATATTTAATAAGTTGTTTAGGAAAATTTTATGCGAAATGAACAGTTATGCAGCTGAACACATAACCTTCTTGATCTCATGTCTGAGCGGGGACGGCGAGGGGTGTAAGGGGGTGGGGGAAAGTTGGGGGGTTGTTTGAATACTTTGAAAAATATTTACACAACAAATCCAGACAAATCACGTTTCCACACTGTCAAAAGTTAAGTAAATGATGACAAAACCAGAGATAACAAAAAAAATTGCAGCCGAAGTTTTACCAATAAAACCTAATTCATATCCTTCTTCTTTTGCATATCCCCTTCCCCAATTCCGTGCTGAAAGATTCCCAAAAAAGGCAAAACAAACAACAGCAAAAAAATTAACTGAAAAACATTTTCAGCAATACTGAAAACTATTTAGCTAGCCACGATGGGCAAGATTAAATATAGTTGTCTTTACTTGATTAAACGTAAAAATACTCATAATGAGGAGTAGTACTTGCTCGCTTAGGAACAGTGTTTGTTGCGTTCTATTTACTTTTATTATTAAATGGACGAACCACAGCTCGTATGCTATCCGAGGAGTGGCACTTGCTCGCTTAGGAACAGTGTTTGTTGCGTTATATTAACTTTTGATGTTAAATGAATGAACCCCAGCTCGTATGCTATCCGAGGAGTGGCACTTGCTCGCTTAGGAACAGTGTTTGTTGCGTTATATTAACTTTTGATATTAAATGAACGAACCCCAGCTCGCATGCTATCCGAGGAGTGGCGCTTGCTCGCTTAGGAACAGTTTTTGTTGCGTTTTGTTAACTATTTTTTCCATTTTGAATACCCTCTACGAATCCCCTAGTAACCACCAAATTGTAAGGTATTGCCCGCCCCCTTAAATAACTACTGACATTCTGTTGCTGTTATTAGTTAGAATAAATGTATTGTTGTTGTTAACAGTCAGAGTGATTCGTCTCGAGAAAACATGGCAAGCGTTGCATTACCAAAAATAACTTTTCTAGTACATTAGATCAGTGGCTTGAAAACTAAAAACTTATCCCAAGACCACATAATTTAGTTTGTCAAGACTTGCCCTGCAAACTGTAAATATTCTAAAATTAATAGTTTGATATTCATAAAACACAACATATTGTGTTTATGACTGGTTGATTGTCCGGGTTTGCGTTGTTCTGTCTGTTTTTGGTTGTTGTTTCGATAACCTATGCGGAAGTTGTCATCAGAGGCATTGGTCGACCAAATCTTTCACGACCCAACATTGACTCACTTGGGTTTAAATTACGTATAGTTTGTAGAAAATGTACTGCTCAAAGGCTCGTGGTGAATCTTTTGACCACCTTACTCGACTTTAGTCGTCAAATGAAAGCTGGGGGACGCCTTAAATGTCAAAGTTGTTTTGTGTAAAAAGGAATGAGAAGCTTAAAATGGTGCAAGTCCACATTGCAAAAACCTTCAGTGATGCAGATGCATCTTCAGTAAACTAGATTGGATTACTTACATGTATGTTTGTCAGTCATTGTCAGTGCGGAAATTATTAAGTTGCAAACTCAACTTTACAGCTATTTCTTACAAAGCATATGCCACATTTGCTCTCTGCTCTACTTTTGTAAGATTAGCAAACATGATCAACTTTTGGTGCATTCTAAAAGATACATCAGAGGATTTTGTCAATAACGACAACATTGATCTGCTGATAATGTTGATGACAACGAGTCGTTGATGATACAAGCCGAACGAGTCAGAGATTAAAAGAAACTAGAGTAGATCTTCGAAAAACCAAGATTTGGAAGAAATGCAGTGCATTACAGAATCTGTAATTCAAATAGGTGATGTGTTCACAAATTTAGCTAATATCGAGCTATTCTTATTTTTTTAAGGAGGAGGGGGGTTAAGGACACGAACACAAGTAAGGAAATGTTCATCTATGAAAACTTTAGGTCTTTATAAGGCTACCAACACTTTTCAAACGCTTCTGATAGATACTTCATGTCTAGTCTCCTTAAATATCATAGTTATCGTTTTAGTTTTATTGTGACTTCAGTTTTTTACCTTTAGTATATCGAAAACTCTAGCATGTTTAGCTAAAATATAGCTGCTATGAGAAACTGATGCGGTTTGGGCAAAGTAAACATTTGTGTGTAATCCACAGCAAAAAAAAAGCCGAGGCTATAGTAAATAAAATTACACCTCGTCCTGACATATACCTAGTAACAAGAAAAAAAAGGCGATCTGCCATATCATTTGGCAAAAAGTCGCAAGTGAAAACTTTCGAGTCTGTTTGCTTTTGGGTAAGAGGAGAGTAAGAAACCACCTGATAAATATAACAGCATCAAAAACGCATATAGGTTAGTTGCTGCAATACCTTTTTACTGATTCCAAAGGAATTTAGTTCCAAGCTAAGCTGATCAAACCATTTTTTCACTTATCCGACAGTATACTTACTAGGTAAAACTGTTCCTAATGTAGGTATTAGTGTTCCAGCAAGCTAGAAGCATTTTTACAATTGAGATTTTATCTTTGCACCAAATTTAGAGAAATAAATTATTTAAGTAGCAAATAATTATCTGAGGAGTCCTAAATGCATTTTCAATGTAAAATATCTTAATTGTTTCTAAATGCAGTGAAATTCTCTTTCTAATCTTTGAAAGTGTGAGTGATTAGTGTAGTTAGGTTAGTGCGTTCATTGCAGACAATCACTCTTTCCACTCCATTAAAGGTCTGCTGCCCAGGCGGTTATTCACACCAGCGTGTAGGCTTCGATCCTTCTGCATTACAAGTCAGCGCTTTAAACTGAGCAGGCCACGCTGCTTTCCTGTAAATACGTTAAAATGCGTTCATTGCAAAGGGACGTTCTTGTACTCTGTTGTACGTAATATTTAGTCCATGACAACTTTGTTAGTTGAATTTAGAACTCTCCAATATCTTGCGTTCTCTTTTTGCACTCGTTTTGTTCAGATAGTTTGTAAAATTCATTACAAAACGAAACTACGTTGCTTCCTTCAAGATGCGGTACTTCATCTGACTCATTGCTTTCTCCATTGTTCGTTTCTGTGGCTGACACAGCAATCTGTGGTAGGTTCGTACGTTTCTTTTCCGATCCAAATGGCTCACTTACTTCCCTCGAAATCGAATCCTCTGAGCACAAGTCCTCTTTTACCTCTACAGCCTCGTCTCCACACGCTTCCCGCAGGTCTAACATTGACTCGTGGATGTCCACGTGATCATATGATGCATTGAGGGCAAGGGTGTTGTCTTCAGCTAATATCTCTTCATACCCCTGTATCGAGAGAAAGTAACAATTATTGTCGAAAGTCTAACTATTTCGTGCAAGATTGGATCAGAAACAAGGGAGTTGACAATTTAAAAGCTACATTTTGAGTTTGAAGTATACGCACAAAAGATAAGAAAGGTTAGAGATTCTATAAATATTAATCGACTAATACATCCAAATAATATTATATATGACTCCCAAATTCCTTTCGTCCTTTATATTACTCCTTGGTTATGTAAGCATCTTGTAAAAAGCTATGTGCAAACTTGAAGTTGATTACACTCAAGTTGGAACCACAACTTGACATGCCCTAACGTGTCTAGATGAACTTTTTATACACACGGAAAATATTTTGTCAAGAAAGATAGTTTCAAACTTGAAAATTGCGATAAAACCTGCAAAAAGAATCAGACTTACTAACTTTTTAAAATTCTTTTCTGATTCATGGTCGTTACACACTCGGATAATTTTAGAAAAAGTCCTTAATAATATAATAGATTGGTTGAAAGAATAAAATACTTGACCATTGACTGCAAACTCTACCAGAAAGATTACCACTTTCTCCCAACCTGGTTATAAGAAATACTTTGGAAATAAGAAAGTACAAAAATAAGCGTATTAAGTCGTTCAACAAAGATCAGTTTGGGAAAAAGGTCTCCCCATTATTTTGGGGCCACTTTTTGGAACAAAATTTCAGTTGAAATAAAGAAAAGCCGTTCTTTCACAATTTTTTTGAAAAAACTGAAGAGCTACAAAATTGACAATTATTCAAGCTTCGTTTGATTTCATTACTTTCCCACATTAAATGCGACCGTTTGTTCACAACTTTAACATTACCTCTTGAACATCAAATCTAGAACGTACAGGGTATCCTCCAGAATAGTCTCGACTATTAGGATATCCTGTAGTCGTCCATCTCATTTTTGGAATTATTATTGTTATTTTTTTCTGTAAGTATGTACTTATAACTCCCACTCTTTTCTACTTATGTTTAATGTTTTTATTAGTAACTCAATTGATTTACTAGTTCATTTAGTAACATTGTAAGACATTTTCTGCATCTGTTGTAATTAACTAATCATTATTACTATATTATTAATAAATGTTACATACATATTATTATCGAGTACAAACAATAAAAAACTGAACTGAAGCTGAAACTAATGTATGAGTCGAATCCAAGGGTGCCCATACCCCCCCCCCCCCCCAATTCCGGGATAACCCCGGGCATTTGACATTTTATATTTTTTTGGTCAAATTCCCCACCATGCGGGCCTTTTCTTCGGTCAAATGCCCCCCTCCCTAGGGATTTTGTAGGGGTAAAATGCTTTGCCGCCCGGGCTAAAGTGATAAAACCCAGATCGATTTCAGGATTTCTATTATGTTTTATATAGCAGTTCAACGTCTACGGTGACTAATTTGTTTCCTGTGTAGCGACCACCTAGAGTCTAGGTACGAGCTCAGTGCGTTCGGAACACTGCAATCGTCTGTTTAAAGACAAGAAGAGGTCCAAGAGCACGAATCAGTACATTCTAAATTTTGTAACTCAAGAGTGTTTTCAGAAGGTTCGTTACCATCAGGCTTAAGCTATTGGCAAAGTAGCAAATCATTCGTAAAATGTACCCAGCTTTGTTCGTAGAAATCGTAGTATTTTTAACCTTCTTGCCAGGTTTGTTTGTAGTTGGACCACGCAGCGATGAAGAATTCAACTGAGAAATGGTCGCTCGAGTTGCGAGTCGCGGTGTAGTCCCTTGCTACTGGTATTATATTATATTATAGTATATTTTAGTAAAATTGCACTAGTGATTATCGAAAATGGCGCGAGAACTTCGTTCTCTCACGCTATAATCACCGCTAGGTTTTCAAAACAGGAAAGTTTGTTTTCATTTTTTGCCACAGAGTCGCAAAGAGCCGCCGCAAAGCATGTTTAGGCGCGTGTTTTTTAAATAAAAAATAAAATATTTTTAAAAAGTTTGCTATTTTTGTTTTGTTTTCTCGAATAATCACCAGTGCAATTTTACAATTAGTCACCTCAGGCTCTGTGACTATTCGCTGTTATTCACGTCGCCTTCGGCGACTAATTGTTAAATAACACTGACTTCGCCAGTTCATGGTTTCGACTATCTTTAATTTTGTTCCTGTTGTCTTTTCTTCACTGAACTCACGTGCTTACAAAAAAAATTGAAAACAACCCTTTACACTGCTGTCTCGATTGATATTGTGATATACAAGTTGTTGCGACGATTTTTTTATGATGTCAAACGCCCGATGTACCGGGACCTGAACAAATGTCAAGCTCCCGCCCAACCGGGACTTACTGATTCGTGTCAAATGCCCGGAGGTTGCCCAGGGGGGATGGGCACTCTTGGATTTGACTCATACATAAGGAGAATGTATGACTTCACCAGTTTCAAATACTAGGATGACCAACCTGAACTCCTTGCAGTATCTTTCCGGTCCTGTTGACCAAATCTTGGAATTTTGGTCTCTCGAAAGGGTCTTTCATCCAACAGTCCGACATGATGTCGTACCTGTGTAAACAGACGGAAAATCAATAAGCCTTAAAAAAGCAAAATGTTGAGTAAATCTAGAAAAAATGGTTATATAGGCCGTAAATAATGTAAAAGCTGCAAAGGAGTTTAGAAGACATTCCCACTTCTTTAACTGTATCTCAAGCTCTTAAACTTAAGGGGGCAATCATCATCATCGTCATCATCTTTATCGTATCCGCTTTTACTTGGTGCTATTCACCTCCAGGTTGGTGCGACGCTGCGTGGATATATTACTCATACAATCTGCTTCCACTGCACCCTGTCATGGGCGTTCCAGGAACTAAGCCCGTTATCTCGGAGATAATCCTCTTGATGACATCCGCCAAGATTTTCCTTTGACTGCCTATCGGAGTTTGCCGACTAATGACAAGGGTAGACTACAACCTTTGATAAGCTTGGCCTCAACTAAGTTTGTCAAAATAAGTTGGTAGTTGTCAACAATTACTGAAACGTATGTTTTAATCAATAAGAACTCAATGTGGCATGTTTTCTCCCGTGACGTTTGGTGTATAGCTGACGTATCTAACGTAATTCCTTCGTCAGAGCAGACTGCTAACAGGCTGATTTAACGTTCGAAACGTCAGCTTTATGACTAAACCTCACGGGCAAAAACCATACCATATCAGCCCTTGTTAATTCAAAATTAAGTTCTGAGCTTACCCACCAACACAGATAAAAACATTCTTTTTTGAAAAAAAAAGTTAGTCTTCCAGCGTTAACTGAAATAGCTGTAAAACAAACAGATGAAGTAGCAACGATGGATTCTTGCTATTTTATCCTTCTCCTTGAGAAGACAAAAACCCAGTTTTAGTTCAAAAACGAATTTATCAACTTTCAGACGAAAACAAAACATAAAACATTACTGTTAGGGGCTAGTCAAAAAGTACAGGGGGGGGGGGTGGGCCGGAGCAAATGAAAACCCGGCTTCTCAAAATAGCATGACCTACCCCCTCGTAATGGCACAAAACTTTAGTGACCCACCCCCAACAAGGGCTGAAATAAACATGACCCACCCCCACAACTCAACGCCTAATGTTGTATTTTTGTCACTTTTTCTCTTTAAACGTGTAGTATAGAGTATCAAAAACAACATAAAACAAGTACACCAATCTTAATAAGCAAAAATGCTCAGTACTCATATGTTACAGATACATCTTGATGATACAATTTACAACAAATTGCAATATTTTTTGCCACAAAGCATCTGACTGAGGGGCAAATCTTTATTACTGGCAGCTGTATCAACATGTACATTTTCCCAACTTTCTCTACTAAAGATTAAAGGTAAAGATCATCTTCTTCATCTGATGAACAGTTCCTTTTTAAGAAGACACCATCGAGTTCTCCCTGTGTGGTCTCACTTAAACTTGTTGAGGCTTCAGGAGTATTCTGACTCGTTCTCTTAGTTGATGTCCTTGTCCGATTTATAACACTGCATATTCTTGGTTTATAACTCTAGAGGTTACATTAGTGGTTAGTCTAGGTTTAATACTAGTCAGGCTTTGGAGAACTCAGTTTTTGCCAAAAAAATGGTCGATCAGAGTATTAGCCTCCTTGTGGAGTTTTTACCTGCTTGAAACAATCATAATATTCATGGGCAAAATTAAAACAAAACTACTTAAGCAAAACTTAAGAAAACAAAACTACAGGATACTGCATGTATTCCTAATTTGTTATAATTATAGTGGCCATGTCAATGGCAGTTTTAAATTAGGCCATCTTATAAAGAAATACGACACTCCCATGGCTCGCACGATATTTATCTGTGAAAGGCATTCAGAAATAATTGCCCACACAAATTCACCACGGCTTTATTCACGCTTCACACGACCTCACACGCTCTCTACCATGCTTACTTTGTTTTTGACGGTCATATTCGTAGATCCCACGGAATCACGGCAGAGACCACGGAATCATGTCCGTGATCACGGCTGTGGCTTGTGTTTTTTGAGGGGTTCTGTTCTAAAATTTTGA
>JAOBRG010399177.1:0-10157 GCA_027574985.1 Umimayanthus nakama | reverse complement strand
GATCATACTTGTTATCACCATTGACTTGAACCGGATAAGTATGACACCTCTCCCGTTTCAAGTAATCCGCAAATATTCAAAACACGTGTTTGTTTGACCACTGGTATTCAGCTGAGGGGTGATTCAATCGCCCGTCAGCTAATTTGCATAGCATTTTTTCGGAGGCTAAAGCTTGTCGTGCATTAAAACACGTGTACACGAACACTCGAGTGGAGAGGGATGACGTTTTGACTAATATCATTTGCTTGTTAATAATCACGAGACGTATGGTCACGAAATCAAATTAAGGAACACGAAATTGTGGAGTAAGCCAAAATAGAAAAGAAAGACTGTCTTTAAAAGCATGGTATTCGGAAAGAAACAAAGATACCGTTGACCAACACGTTTTTCCTCCATAACTACAATAAGTTTATTTAGTCAGCACTTTGCATTTCTGTTCTTTTGCACTTTTTTAACATATTTTTAGTAGGTATTATATGACATTACATTTGTTTGATTTTACTAATTGGTTGTGACGCACAACAAACTTCAAAAGGTGTGCACAAAGCTGCTTTGTCTTAGGTTGAACACATATATTGTTACCCTGCATACTGTTTTGCTCGATGTATTAGCCCAAATGCTTTTACAGTGAGTTGTTCATATGAGTTTGAATACCTTTTGTGGGTTGTACAGGGTCAAGGCTAACAAAAACAAGAAACAAAAACCTGTAACAAAGAAACTAGCCGCACTTCATAACCAGCTCGTTCTGTTAATTTTGGCAGAACTTTTGCCTTACGTGATAAACACAAGAAAGCCTTTTCTACAAAGGCGTTCCTTTAGGAAAATAACAAGCTCAAGTCTTGCTTTCGCACATGCACCAAAATCAATGAACTTTCAAAAACAAAAGAAGGGATCGTTAGTTTAAGTTTCTCCAAAAGAAGCTGAGAATATCTTTGAAACATTTGATTATAAAATCTTCATTGAAACTAAAAACGTTGAGTCTTGGTCAACAAAAATAGTCTTTCTTGTATACAAAAGTGAGGTTCATGGCCTTATAAATTAGTTCATCAACATTTTTAACAAATACCCAACCGAACACCTAACTTCAGTTTGCAAGTTAGCCAGTTAAACTCATTTTCAAATATAGGTAAAATAATTTTCTTTAACAAACAAAACAATCTTTTTCTTGAAGTATTAACATTGATCGTTTTAAAAAAGTGTATCAAATCCTATTAATAATTGCAACATCTTTTTGAATTTACAGACAACACCTGGATCATCTTCAAAACAGAACTCATAATCGTATTTCCTTCCTTTAAACAACGAAGCGAGACTTCACATCTTCGCAGCAGATTAACTTATCTAGTTTTGTGCAACTTAAACGGCTTATCTATTTTAATTTGTATTTAATTAGTATTTAACTAGTATTTAAGTAGCACTTATTAGCACTTATTAGTAGTTATATTGTTATAGTTATATTAGTATAGTTATTAGTTTTATGTTAGTTGTGCAGCATTTTTGGCCAGAAAAGTTTTCAAATTTATTCTACTCATTTTCTAAAATCAGTAATACTTCAGATCAGAAGTATGATTTTCTCATCTCGTTATTTTCTTAAAAGCAATTTTTTCTCGTTGTGCAAAGAACACCGAAAAGCGTTATATCAGGAAATAAGGGAACCGTGTCTGCAAACTATAAACAACACAACAGTCCAGCCGATGCTCATCGTAAATAACTTTTTTGAAAGTATCTTTCTACTACTACTAGTCTATTGCTAGTTTTCTTTTCCTCTAATTTCAGCTTGCTTCTTTTTGTAGGCTCTGAATCTTTCTGCTCATGTGTGGACTGTGGACATTTAAATCACAATACCAGTGCATGTTTTAATGGAGAAGTTGAAACCAAAAATGATCGAGTATTATCAAAGGTCTTGAGGTGCAAGTTGTAGTTTCCTATTCACTCCTAATTTCTATCAGAAATATCCACAGTGCCATGTGGTTTTTGTGCGGTTTTCTGTTGATTTGTATAAAGTGTATACAACCGTAACCTGAAGAACACTGAATAAGAAAACAAACTAATACGTTATCACTCATTGAAATTCAAGTGGGTTTGTGGACCGAAACTGTCTGTACATGTAGGTATTCAGTCATACCCACTTTATAATAGACTACACGTTTTTTGTTTTATAAGAACAATTTTATAAGAGGTTTATTTACGGCAATAACAATCCTTTGCTGTAGAAATAAAATTAACTTTATAACAATGTTCAGTAACAAACTCCTCAAATTTCAGTCAGTCTAGATTATACCATAATAGAAAAAAACTTAAAGTGCACTAATGGCTTGATTTTAAAAGTTAAAAAACACAAACGCTTTCGATGCAATGTCATCTTCAGTTGCATGAGGCGGTAAAACAACGCATGCAGCTACATACTGGTTAGTTCAGCTACGTAGTTTCCGAGGGGAAGAAGGACAAAAAGAAGACTTGTACTAGTTTGTTAAGATCGGAACACAGTTTTGCAATAAATAAGGCTTCGATGATGAGACGTAAGGTCCAGGAATGAGCAAAAGTGGTGATTTTCCAAGTAAACGTGTGACTGAGGTTTGAACGGAGATGTCGGGCAGGTTCGTGAGTTTGGCGGTGTCTTCGTGTTCACTGATGAGCGTGCAAATTACTTGAAGTTTCACCCACGTAACTAGCTTGGCAGTTGTACTTTCCGTGATAAATAACATGTATGCGATAGATGGCTGTTTCTGTCTTTGTGCTTGAAAAGACACTTCAGTATATTTGTCTTCCATAGGACTTTGAATTTAAATTGTCCCCTGGTGAATGATTGTATAGAGATCTTTGAAATTTGTGGCTCTGTTTGTAAATGGCATTGCAAAAAGGGAGGCTACTTTGAACTTCTTTACGTTCATTTGCGGGCGGTCATCAAACCAGTGGGTAGGGAGCAAGATTTCTTCATGCTGTTTAGGGAACTCAAAGTTGTTGATAGTGTTATTGACAAAATTGTGTGGGTGCATATGGCCAGCGTTGAGAAACGTTTTCTTGATTCACTCAACGGGAAATTTGACGAAATTTGTTTGTCTGGTCGGTGTAAGGCGCTGAGAACAGAGTTTGTGTATGTCAGTTTATTTTTAAAATCGAACTATTAGTTCATTTTAAAAGTTAGAAAAAGTTTGTAATGTATAGATATGATGAGAACACTGAAAAACATTTTAAGAACAACTGAGGCTCAAATTGTGGAAAAACTTAAGAACAGCAAGACTCGGCCAAAATTTACTGGTTCTCATTAAAGGTCCGGTTCGGTTTTCAGATTGGCGTTGAATGGAGGTGAAATAAGTTAAATCTCTTTAATACTGTATCTGTTGACTGCTCATTTACACGCGTTTTTTAAATAAAAACCAATAGTTTTTTCTGAGGCTCATTGTTCTTAAATTTATGGTGACTTCAGCATCAAATTGTAACTTTAGTTTGTTGTTTCTATCAGCGGTTTGAACTGAAGAAAAAACAAAATAGAGCAAGGCATTCTTAAACAAACCTCTTCGTACCGAACTGCCTTTACTGCTCAGTTGTTGAAACAGTCGTTAGCTCTCAGGTTACAGTTTTTTATCCTCTCTTGAACTTCTGCCTCTAGAAAAAGAAATTGCTTATGACTTGAACCACTGTATTATATGAATTGTGAGAGGTAAGTGCTTTCTCCTTGAAACCGTTCGTTGCCAGTTTAAAGCCTCAGCCTGCATGAGCTTATTGCTAATTTGTGGTCGTTTTGAGCCTCGTTCTTTCAAAATTGCTCTTATGAAAAGAAAGTATTTTCATGTATTACCGTAAGTTACCAAGAACTGAGCCGAAGGTTTCCATTTGTGATGAACTGAATACTCCTTTTAGATACGGAACTTAAAAGATCAAGACGAGCAGTATTCTCGTATTTTTTGTTTATTGGATTTTTCAGAGACAAAACGTTTAACGATAATTAAAATTTTGCATGGAGAAAAGAACCGAGCTGTATTTAGTTACACAAAACAAGTCGAATACATTTAAAGCAGCAAGCATTTGTCCAAATTGAATAGAAAAGTTGTATATGGTCATTCTATAGCCAGAAAGGCGCAAGCTGTATGCTATAATAATATGGACCTTAGAAATCCATTAGAGGGCGACGGCTGCACGAAAGCCCCTAACGTGTTTTCTTCTCAGTTTTTTTCAGTAGCTTTTTTTTGTTCATGTGTCATCCAACTGTCTTCAATCATTCTTTTGGTAAAGGTTATCTGGCGGATTTATGTTTCCGCGTCTTCGTCGTTAACGAAACTCGAAACAAGACATTTTGACGTCCTATTTCCAGGAATGACGGCGAGAAAAAGTCCAAGTGTGTACTTATTTACGTGTACGTTGTGTTTTCATAATTGAGCTTATTACTTTCTACTGTTTGTGTTGACGTTACGTTGTTGGCATCTTTAGCTCCTTAATGTCTTGATTTCTCTTTCGAAGTATCTGTACAGTCCGGTTTATTTTAGAAAACATTAGACAATCATGATTTTACAATTTAGTCTTATCGCTTTGTTCATCCTGTGAAACAAAACCATGTGCGGTTCGTGGAACTAATACGAGAATGAGATGTGGTTGGTTAGTCAAAGTAGGAAGGTGCTTTTCGCATCTGCTGGTCGCCCCTGGGTTTCCCTGCATGCTCGTTGTTGATTATGATCTGATCAAACGCACAACGTAAATGTAAGAATTTAACTAAAACAAGTTATTTGGTTATACATATACATAAACTGAAACACTCAAAAAACCCGATCAGCGTAGAACATAAATTTGAAATCACTCTTGATAGTTTTTATACTTGTCGAATAAGTATTGAAATACTGTTGTATATCTCTTTCTGAAGGGGCAGTGTTTAATAATGATAATAATAGTTTTGACATACTTCGCCGAGTTAAAGTACATATAAAATGGTAAAAGTCTTAAAAAACAAAAACGTTTGTAATCTCTAGAGAATTTAACTTATATGTAAGACATGTGAGAAATGTAAGATAATGATAGTCTTAATGATAATGACTAATGAAAACCATATATAATCACAATCACATTTATAGTCGCAGTCACAATCACAATCACAACCACAATCACAGTCAAAGTCAAAGTCGAAGTCAAAGTCAAAGTCATAGTCATAGTCATAGTCACGCATAGTCAAAACCATAGCCCAGTCAAAGTCATAGTCCTATAGTCCAAGTCATAGTCATAGTATAGTCATAAACATAATCATAGTAATCAAGATAATGTTTAACATTTATAAAGCACAAATAATATGTATGGTTAAATGCACTTTCACAACACCGGCATTTTCCTACAAACGAAAAAGTCATTGCTTCTTTTAATTTTATCGAAGGTTCAGTGGCTTAACGTCACTGTCCACGGACGGTGTGGGAATGACTCAAAGTTCAACCCTCGAACAAGCTAGGAATTGAACACAGGATTTTCTGGTTCGCAGTCAGAGGTCTTACAAACTGTCGCCAACCTCGCAAATACAAGCTTCTCTTGTCGTCCAGTTTACAAACTTTGACGAATTTAGGTGTGTTTAAATATTCTTGTTTTCATGGCCAACATACTAACATTTTTGGTTGTTGAAAATCTTAGCAGTTCATAAAGTGATTAGATACGTAACACTGACACCAAGTTGACTTTGCAAGCAAGTTCAGGCTGCCCTTACCATCAAAGCCTTGACCATCGTACGGTGTCTTTGTCTCTACTCGTATTGTTTAATAGATAACATATCTGGAGACTGCTCGAAAACTGCAAAGTTACTCAGTCTCCAGGCTTTAATAGCATACAAAGATACCGTTGTTACACTCACTGATAATTTAGTTACTCACATATTTATTTAGTTAAGTTAGAAATATCTGCCATGAAAGTTTGTTAATGTGATGTATGTGTTAAAGTGAATAAAAAGTGTTGTTGTTGTACGGTGATCTTCTCCTGTGAAACATGTAACGTCCAATTACTATAACATCTACAGTACTGATGTGATCTTTTATTAAAACATTTTCAATTTTGAAAGTATGATACTTCTTCAACCGTGTAATTTTTAATTTTCTTGACTGTTAACGGTGTTGTTTCAGAAACTTTTGCACAAAGTGCTCGGCCACGCCTCTCCCTCGCGTTTGAGAACAGTTTATTCATTGTGTACCCATCCTTTTCGCAAAAATAGCCAAACTATCAAACTTTATGGAGTGGGCAATAAGTTAACTTTTGTTTTCCAGCAAATTCTTGAAACTAAACTGAATTTCTTGTGTTGTGTCAAACTACGTACATTGCCTAGTATATATTGCACACGCATTTTGCTGGCGGGCAGCACAGCGTGAGGTTACTTTGCAGTTATTTATATTGCTTGTTCAGTTCCCGTCGTGATATTGGAATCCTTTATCGCCACACCAGTACACGCACGTATCGAACACTTTAACCTATTTAGTATATACAGAAAAGAATAATAAATTTCCGCTTTGTTTAATTATTTTTATCATGAAAACGTTATGTGACCGGTCTTGCATGTTTAGGTAATAAAGAATTGCTTAAAGTCTCCTTGAATCTTTGATATTCCAAAACCGGAAGAGTACGTGACTACATGCTGATATTTAATATTTGATTCAATTTGTTCAGAGAAGAAAGTTCAATATCTGTGTTAAGTCGAATGTTTTGTAATATTTTGAGAATATCAGTCTCTAGTTTTCTAAAAGTTTCCCCTTTTTACTGAATTTTGACTGGGTATTTATCCTTTGAACATGTCTGTATACGTATAGTTTCGAGGAATATCCTCTCGACATCCAAATGACGTTCCAGCTCTGTTTATTGCTTTGTAACTGATCAAGACTGACTATAAATGCATGTGCCTACATCTCTATTAAGTCTCAATAATTGCGAAAATTTGGTATTATACATTTCTATAATGATTCTTTCTGTTTAGTAAGGTTTCTCAGAAGTATAAGTTTTGTCAGTTGTTCTTAATCATATGGCACTCACGGCTCGTTAATTACCCACCCATGCGTACATGCCTTTTTTATAAGAACCTGTAACTTTTTGCTTAGCTTGGACTGTTCTTTACTTTTTGGCGATTTTAGCCTTAAATTGTTCTTAAGTTGTTCTTACTTCCTGATAATTTTAAACAGTGGTTTAGTTGCCGTAACAAAAATGTAAAATGGCACTGGGAAATACATGTTTGCTTGTTTTCTCATCCAGCCAAAAAACTGGAAACTGTCGATACAGCGTCTGCGAACGTGACGAACTTGCTTATCACTTTTCTAGCGCCCGATGACCAAGCTAAAATCTGACAAATTTTGTTTTCATGTACATCTCAATCTGTGAAGAAGGATTAAATAAATTTCTTAAACTTTTCTGATCAAAGTTTTAGCTTGGTGATTGTTCTTAGATTGTTCTAAATTTCTGGGCAAATCTCAGCCTAAGTGTTCTTATAAAGCTTGTTCTTATAAAAAAAAGCTACCTAGTTAATGTACACGAGCTATACGTATGTAAATGGTTCAAGATGGTTGCGTTGTACATGTTAAAGCTTGTTTTTTAATTAAATTTAAAGTAAAGTAAAATAAATGTATTTGTTTCTTTGCACCTTTTAACTACGATCATTTATCGACTTACTATTTCCACGTTAACGAATTACAGTCTTAATTGGCAGTGGCGCTCAAACAAAGGAGCACATTGAAAAAATATCGTGAGTGACAAAGTGCACTTTTTAAATCCTTATTTTTTAAGTTTTAATTAAACATCATTTCTTTTCAAGGAGAAAGCAAAAAAAGGGAGAAAATAACTGGTAAGAGACAAACTGATTGCTGTATATACAATGAACTAAATGTTTTTAGCCTGGGAGTGGGATGAAAATAGGAAGTTCCCTCAGTTAAAGATGGACTGTTAAAACCTTTCTGCTTGTGTTGGACAGCACCTGAAATGTGTTTTACTGTGTTAAGACCAAAGGCATTCATTTTATCAAAGTTATATTTGTTTGAGTGAGAATTTCGTCCAGTGTTCAACCTAAGGGTTGCTGTCCAAACTGTTTAAACGTCCAAAACCGAACTTGTGTTTCAATTTCTTTTGTTAGTAGTAAAAGCACACAAATTATTATTTGTGTAAGTTGTTGTTTTCTGTGGCGCGTTTTATTTTATGACTTTTCTATTTCACAGAAATCAGTTAAAGAAAATTTCATTGACTTCCTTTAGTATCTTTGGGTAGGTTCGCAGAGGGATTAAAACATAAACCAGTTTTGATGAGTGCTAGTAATGCTTATATAATTACCAAAAGGCTGGCAAAATTCAAGTACTGTGTAGTCTCACTCATTTGTCTAGATTTTTTTCTTATTTGGTGATACCATTTAACACAAAATGTGTCGTTACTACAAAACCCTGCCCTATGGAAGGCTTTGTTCCTGGATGTGCTTTGGTCTAACCTGCTGTGTTGTGTAACGTCGTTAATTAAGTGGCCAAAGCAGTTTTTCAGAGCCGTCTTCATTTCCAGTACTAAATTCTTGTTTTCTAGACAAACGGACAGTACAATGAGGTGTCCCTTTTTGTTAGGAAACGGTTGAAATCCCGATTTTTTGGACAGAGTAGAACCAACACTTGATGTATCCAGTTCAAGTTCCCGTTTGAGGATGTACAACAAAAAGCGCATCAAGGAACCATTGGTTAAAGGACACTACGCCTGAAATTCGGTCAACAAAGTGCCAAAAAATTTAAAAAGAAATTTAGCTTGACAAATCAAGGTTTATCAAAACATATGTGCTGGATCACTAAGCGGGCAAACTGAAAAAGAGCAGGGCCATTTTGGTAAGAACCAGTTCTGAGGACTGATGATTGGGAGAAATGAAAGCAAACTTAGTTTAGTCAACTCTACTTCTTCAGGTAAAGTACAGACTTGAATGCTACTTTGTCATCTTCATACAAACAACAGTACAGTAGTTTGTTTAAAATGCAATCGACTATTGCAAAACGACATTGACCGTTTACAAAGGAAAACTGCACCGATTCTAGGGATTCTAACCAGAACAGCCACGATGATTATTACAATGAACCCTGGGTGAACTTATTGTTTATGGTTTGTTGATCGTTCGGGTTGGTGTATTACTGAGAAGAACTGTTGTTTGTTGAGACTGGCGTTTCGACACTGATATTCTGTGTCCGTGGAAGTGTTAAAATTGCTTCACGCTTTCCAGAGAATACTTTTAGCAAGTAATGGCGTGGCCATGAGAACTAAAGTGGAACCAAACTACACAATTCTATTTTTGGCTATGCAGAAGAACAGCTTTTGGGAACTCTAGTTTTTGGCTGCTACGTAGATGACTGTCTTGGAGATGCATCACTCGCTAAAGAAGAACTCGAAAATTTATGCGCTCTGTAAACTCGGCTGGCCTTCAAAGACACGATGTAAAACTTCTCAAACCTCGTTTTTTCCCGATATCAACATTTCTGTCCAGGACAATAGTTTGGCAGCCAGGGTTCGCTACAAGCCAGCACATTCGCTAACCTGCTTACTGTATTCGTTTTCCCGTCAAACTCACTTCAAACACTTAATTTCGCTTTGCCAAATTATCGGGCTCCGTAGACTTTGCAGCGATGAATCAAACTTCTAGTGCAATGAAATGTCTTAATTTTTTCCCAACGTGGCTATACTGACAACAACGTATCTAAAGCACTCAATCGTGTTCAAAATGTTAACAGATAAACGGCCCTACTCGCCAGCCTCAAACAAAGAAGAAAGAATTCCCTTCACACCTTACTTTTCACTATCGTAATTTAGCTGATAGAAACGCGCTCTTTGGAAGATATAAACTTCACCACATTTCCCTAATCTACCACTTATCTCTTTCAAATGCAACAGAATTTTTCGAAATACACTTTTCAGAAGTTTATTTCCTTCCATCCTAGAGCAAGGAACTTTCGTTATCTCTAGTAAACGCTGCAACATCTGTCCATTCACCAAATTTAAAACACATGTTAAAGGATCCAAGGTTTATACCAAGTAAAAGACCATTTCGATTGTACAACCTCGAATGTCATTTATTGTTAACCCTATTCCGCCTGGGCTTTTTAAGGTAGTTAAATCTGGGGGGGGGGAAAGTGCCCGCGGCCCATTACTCTAAAACTATTAATGATAATGAAATGAAATTTGGTGAGGTGGTAGAGAATCAT
>JAOBRG010399166.1:0-10158 GCA_027574985.1 Umimayanthus nakama | reverse complement strand
AAAGTGTAAGTTATTGTTACTGTTATTGTTTATTGACCAATAGAATACTTCGTTCTCAGAGTAGAGCCTTACTGCTATAAGACGGCGACATTTTTTTGTATTAGCCATGGAAGCAATGTGAACAACGATGTTTTGCGGTTTTGGCATGCATTGCTTATTAATTTAAAATTTCGTTACATCCATGGTGCATTGCGGTCTGGGTATGCAACAAAGCTCAATGCACAATGCAACAACTCAGAAGACAACCTTTTATGAATTAGGTGTATATACCAAACAGTCAAGATGATGGCATCTACGCCGCGTATAAAAACAGAAAAGTTGGACTGGACCGACGCCGGACTTGAGTAGACCAACCGAAACAACCCGTAAGTCAAGTTCAGTCAAACTGCCTTTTGATGAGCACTCTCTTCAAGACAACTTTTTCGAAAAAAGTTTTAAATGTGTATATGTAGTTTATCCAGGGGCGAATTCAGAAAGTTTTGAAAGAAGCTTTATTTTAAATTTATAAAATTCTAAAAAGAGCCGGTTGGCCTAAATCCTTTAAAAAGGCTTTTGAATGCTCATTTCAGTCGTTTTCTTATGAATCTTTTGCAAATACTCCAACAAAAGGGGGAACGGGGCTTCTGTGCTCCTCCTCTAAATCCGCAACTGCTTGTCTCTTCAGAAGCTATTTCTTCAGCTTCGATTTGTACTCCTTTGGAACCTGTCACCGTAAAAGCAATATTTCTGCAAACTAAACTCTAACTTTGACAGTAAGAAAATCAACACCTGAATGACTGATCTACCGACAGCCTTTTCTATTGTAAGTTTGTTTATCTGTAAATGTTTTGAATGTTTTTTATGACTTTTGTTTTGCTTTTGGTTGTTCTTGTGTTGTGACCTAGACCTGAGTTTCTAAAAATAAAAGAAAAAGATGAACATCTTCACACTTCTGTGGTGATCGATAATTTTTTTGTTGATAATTATGCATAAAAGTCCCTATAAGTTTGGCACTGGCCAGATCTCTTAACATTTGCACTCTGATATATCTCCCTTTCAGGGGGCCGGTTGCTCGAAGGTGAGCTAGCGCTAGCCCAGAGTTAAATATTAACTCACGATTAAGTTTACCTTCAAAAATTGATTTGGGCGGTTATTTTTGACTTTTATAATTAGGTTTCCTTGAAGTGTTCTTCGATAATAATTTGAGAAGACCAGATGCACTTCTAGATGAAGGAATTGAGTTTAAAGTTTCGCCAAACCCCGGTTTAAATTTAAATGACCTTCGAGCAAACGGCCGCTGGGTTGTATGTCTAAGAATCTCTGTCTGTAACCTCATCTCCTTTTCCATGCTCAACCGTACTGTACAATCTTGTGTCAGTAAACTTTGGTCTGAGAGTCACAACTTTTGTGCTCTTTCCTTGTCACTATGATGTTGAATATACACAAGTGATTATAACTGTTGTACACGAGTTCTACCCTTTAAAGCAGCATATTCGCTCTGTGAACCACATTGTTTGTTTCCAGAGCTGACATGTTTTACTTCCCTTTGTCTGCTGTGAGAAGTGTGCTTAGTCTGAGAACCTCGTCCTCTGCGGTGACAATAATCTCTCTTTTCACGCGAGTCTCTCTGTTTTGCCTTGGAGTCGTGATGGTCACTGCCAAACTTCAAAAGGGTATCGTCATTCTTTCTTTTTTCATTGTAAGTACAACTTTCCCTTTCGTTTTGCCTTTTTCGTTGCTTCCACTTTACTGTAAATGGAAGAGGAAGGAATGTGAGTTTTGTAAGTAAGCTTTTTAAAACATATTTTACGTTGTATTGCAATTAAGCGCATCGGGCTGAGACTGGGTAAACGCGCAAGTCTGTGGATAAAAGGGTTAACTGATATCCGTGGTAGAAGACTTGAACGGAGATAACATTTTCAAAAACTTAAAAAGGGATGTCGACTTTCAAACTGCGGATCTATAGAATCAATTATAATACATGCGAGGTATATCCCCACCCCTACTGAAATCTGAATATATCGTTCACTAGAAACAGTTAAGTCAGTAACTCTTACGGCATGCATCAGTTCTACACGAAGTTGTTGCTGTTTAACTTACCGACCAGGGCGCCTGTTTACTGAGTTTTGAATGCATAAACAACCAAAGAACTTTTCCCGAACAGAACAGAAAAGGAAATTGAAACTGGACTGGCCTTTGGATTGACCTGTCGGTATCTGTGCCTCGACTAGCAGTTTGTGGTTTAGCGGTGTAATGTCAGCAGCGACAATAACACTGCCATCGGGAAAAATATCAGTTTTCATGCCATCATCATCATGGCGGCCACGTACAGTCGAGCTTCACGCATGGATCGCCAATCCACTCGGGTTTTCATGCAGACACTTAGTGTCAACAAAGGTTAAGGGTGGAGGGGGGACGACCACGACTTCTGTGCCCATGGCGGGGTTTCCAGAGAAAGAGTTTCCCTCCAAGGTTTCACTGTCTAGAACAGTGGCCTTCAAGCTAAGGTGCCTCCAGGCGACCTTGTCCGAGACTCTTGGTAACCTGTATACAAAAACTCGTCTGTGACGTGACTCTGCCAGTTGATGTTGAGGGCAGCACGAAGCATCCGCGCGAAGGAGCGATCAAGAGATCGTCCAAGAGTCGAGGTCAACAACCAGCACTCGCAACCATGTAGCAGTACTGACTCAAAAGTGGCGACGAAGAGCCAACACTTATGCTACTAAGAGCTTGCCAGACTATTGCCTTACGGACAATGTCAAGTTCCGTTGAGTTTACCCAAGAACCGAGGTACTTGAAATCGTTAACTTCTTCCAAGGCCTTCTTAGTTATCTGTAGCGAGGGGTTCGGTAAGCGTTGTATTACAGGCTAGCACATGCAGTTCTTTATCTTCTTGTCATTTAGGAAAAGCCCTATGCGCTATCCTCCTTTTCTCACTGTGTCAAGTAGTGATTGAGCTTGCATGACATTATTAGATAATAGGGCAATATCGTCAGCGAAGTCCAGGTCCGTGACTGCTACTACGATGTTTCTACGAGAGCCTGGCGTGACAGAAAATCCCAGCTCAGGTTCTCCGCCGTTGATCGCCTTTCGGATGGCGTAGTCGAGCGCAATTCCAAAGAGAAATGGAGCAGGGGGTATCGCCCTGAAGAACATCAGCAGCAATGTCAAACTCATCAGTCTCACCATCTGGGGTCACAACTTTTGCGCGAGTTCTCGTGTGCATTAGCTCAATAGCTTTCAGGAGCCTTAGGGGGATACAGGAGGAAAGGGGTAGACGTAGCCCATTTGGATAGTGTGCGGCCTTCGGAGCTGGAGGTTCTCGGCTCGATCCTCGGTGACTCCAGCATCTGCTTCGACTGTCTCCTGATCTGTGTAGCTTTAGCTTTAAATACCCGTAAAACAGAGCACTGACAGAGTAAGGGGGAGGGAGGGGGGGGGGGGTTAAAAAGCGCTTCGAGGGCCACAAGTTTATCAGTTACTTAATAACTGTCACGTGTTACCCTCGTTAAACAAGGTCGCTTTACTTGTACCTTTTACCGTAAAACTTACAGATCTTGATCATTCTTCCCCAATAAATAGAGTCGAAGGCCTTCCTAATGTCTTCCATCTCACTGATTTCAGTCAAATCACGCTATTCGAGTTGAACAACGTATTTTTCAACGTCTCAAGGTCTCATTTCGATTCATGGGTATGATGAGTCAATGTCAGTACAAGAAATGGTTTGAAAGAAAAAAGAGAAACAGACAAGAGGCTATATAAATAGCCTAATTCTGGCCATGAGCTTGCTGATTATTATGAATATATTTTGATCTGTAATTTATACATTAGGAAGTATGAACCAGCTTACGCGAAGTGGGAAGGATGTTGGTAACGCAAAATTTCCGGCAGTTATTTAGTAGATTGTTTAATACGGTATATAATATTTGTATGTTCAAAAATGCTTCTACTTTCCGTCTTTTGTTGTGACAACTATGCGACGGACAAACTAAAGGCCCATGCAAACGGACGCAATAAGTCACAACATTGTTGCGTGTTGTTGGGGGTTTTCAGCCAACAATGTTGCGACCGTTTTTATTGGCCTAAAAATTTGACCGGTTTCAAACTATACGCAACAAGTGCCAACAAGTGCAGTTATTGTTGTGGTGTCATGCAAACGGATGTAACATGTTGGGCCTTTTAAAGTGACGTGTTTTACCAGAAATGTAAGCCACTTCAATCGCTTCTGTTTGCCTTTGTGAAAGTAACAGACTGACTTTGACATAAAATATTTCTTTTTACATAAGACTCAATTGTTTAATCACGACATTCATCTGGTCTGAAAGACCCCGTAGTTAAAATTACAAAGTACATGTATAAATGGGAAAAACGTGTTTTCAGCCCCCCCCCCCCATTTTCAAAGTAGCTCTGTTGAACCTGGGGCCGCATACACACTGCAGGTCACTACAATGTCTGCCATCCAATCCTTTATAATTTAACTGCTTGCTATGCTTTGAAACATCGAAATGGGGAAATAGGATGGATAATTTAATGAAGCCGAATCTTGCGCAAATAACTGGCAGCTTGTATCAGTGTCCTGATGTATATTCATGGCCTCCAAACACTTCATGTACATGGGACTTTTGTTTGCGGGATTGGAATTACATGCTCCATAAATTGTATATTGAAATCACAATGCTGTCAAACAAACATTGAAACAAACTGATGACAAGCAAGACAAAGTTTTCAAACAACTCAAAGTTGACAAAGAAAAGATCACAAAAGCCATTTTTTTAAATGCAATGAATTAAGTTAACCTCAGTCGGTAAGGAGGAAACTAATAAATTAATTAGTTTCAAGAGAAATGGGCTCTTCCCCAGAGAAGTGGAAGGTCAATCAAGCTTTACTCCTGTCACTCCCACTGTAAACACAAAATGTCCAAGCAATAATTTGACATTCAGCACAGTCAACCACAACCCTCCCCCCTCCCACACATACACACTTTTTCCTCTAGACTATAGTTACAGTGTATATGTAATCACTAAAGTGTGTCTTTTCGGTTTTATGCTGCCCACAAGCATTCAAGGTTTACATATAACTAACCATATAATAAAAAAATAGATCACTAATTCAATAAGCTAAACTACATGCCAATACAACATCAGCAAACTAACCTGTGTCTTCCTCCCTCTGTTTCTTTTTCCTTGGCTCAAAGGTGCTGGCAACCATGTTGCGCAAGAAACGCTTGTTTGTTGGAGGAAGAGGGCAGCTTTGCCTGTTGTGCAAAAAAAGACTAATCTAACACACTAACCACTCAGAAAATGTTATTAGAGCTAGTTTTAAAACTGTAGAAGACTGTGGAATCCCGGTTTAATGATCTTTGGTATAAAGATATACCCAGTACCTGTATATACCGATCAACAATCTTTTATCCAGTTACAGCCAAATATTCGAGGCAGAATCCAAGCTGGTATAATGGAACTCCCAGATTAATGATACAATTTTACTGCTCCCTTGACATAATTATTGCCAGGGTTCCACTATATAGATAGTACACTAACTTTGGATACATGTAGCTTGGCACTAAGAGATAGGGGCCATCTTTAATACATTTCTGTAAATAAAGTGCTATATGAGCACACGGGAGCTCCTGGTTAAAGATCCATCAAGTTAAAAGGGCACCACAGTAAATTCTGCAAATCAACATTTTACTTGGCCTCTGCATGTTAAGGTTCTATGGTGATTACCTTATGACAAATACAATGAGTATGTTGAGCCTAGAGCTCATCACCACAAATATTGCTGTGTGTTTATTAAATTTCAAGGCAAAACTAAAACAGGAATGTGTGCACATAATCTTCGGACTTCTGATTTGAACTATGGACCTACATACCATCCCATGGCTCCCATTGTCTCAGCTCTTGTTTTTCCTCTTTTGGCTTCTTTTAACAGTTCCTCCTGAGCTAGCCTATAAGAATGTACACACAATTACATGCATCATCAGTACAGTGCATAGAGGAACCTTACTAAGACCCTCAGCTCATGGCTAAAATGGACCATTTCTAAACAAAACAGAATGATCAAATAACATCCAACCGGCTTGTTACACCTGTTGCTTACACCTTTCTACAATTGTTTCTAGTTTAAAAGGTGTCTTTAATCCTTCAACAGATTTTTTTGAGTTTTTAAAAAATGTTAGAGCATCCTAAGAAGAACGGTAATTTTTTTGATGTGAGTCTCTATATACAATCCTTTGCAGGATTTTTCATTACTTTTCTAAACGTACAACAAAAATCAAGCAAGTCAACTTGTGGGACATGTAGTTGGTCAGTAAATAACAACCATGGCTAACACCTGGTGTACTGAGTTTGCAGGGTACCAGGTCAGCTCAGCGGTGATCAGAAATGGCAGATAACAGTTCTAAGCACCAAAGAAAACTTTCAATTATTTTTGACCATAGAGAAGTTTTTGAGAAACTGTCAAAATTATCACTTCCTAAATTATGAAATAAGGGTTGGAAGTACAGTAAGATTTGGAAAGCCAACATTTCATCATGGACAGAGTCACTGCATGTTAAAAAACATTTCTCTCATAGGGTAGCGCATTTGCACTATTTTGACACCACCTATTTATGTCCCAGGGATAGGTGGGGGTCTTGTTTGACAAGGGCATCATGCAGGTAGACTTAGATAGGTAGGTAGATAATTTATCAAGCAACAGAGCACTACTCCACAAGCAAAGGTATGTGAATATTTATATTTTTATGTTTTCTACTGAGATTGTTTCAAAAAAATTTAGGGATCCAAAAGGTGGTCGAAAAGTTGATCCAAAAGGTGGTCCAAATGAATGCTCAACTCTTTGTTAACACCCTCCAAGACTCGTAATAAAAATGCCAGGGATTTCACTTGAATTATTTTGAAATTTTGATAACTGACATAATTATTTTAACCAGTACATGAGCAAACACTTGTTTAACCAAGATGAGACCAGTCAAATCACTGGGAAACTCAAGCTGAACCCAACCTAATGCAAACTCAGGGCAATCAACTTTTATTTTCTTCACTCCTCCATTAGACAAGTAAGTTTTGAGTTGTGCTTGTCCATAAGCAATTTTCACTTGTCCAAAGAAAATACTTGTACACTTGTTTCTGCATATTTGCTTAATCTTTTGAAAAGATCATGTCACAGTATTGTATTTACCTGTTGAAGGCACATACAACAATTAACAAAGACATTCAAAGCAGCCATTTTAGCTGTGGTTATTTCCCTTGGTTACAAACTCAGACTGAACGATGCATCAATTCTGCTCATCCATGTGGACAAGTGATTTAGCAAAATTGTTGTCCACAGCTAAAGTAACTTGTCTCAGACAACCAGACGAGTGAAAGTTGATTGCCCTAAAACTCCATGTGGAAAACCAATTTACACATTTTATTTGGTGTAACCACAATGTTCAAGACAATAGGCCTTTTCATTGTTTTGGCCACTATCTTGACAGTTACAAATAGGCAAAGTGGCTCAAAACAAGAGCGTTTGTATGGAAACTTGGCATTTAGTATCTCTTATTTCATTATTTACAACAACTGATAAGTATGGTACTCAGCTGGAGCACAGGCAGTAGGACACATGATCCATTCTCTGCCTGGCTCCCTAGCTTTGTAGGAGTGTGTGGGTTCTTCTAAGTCCTCGAAATGGTGTCAAGATACTGGAATAGCGGCTTAGCAACCCTGTCGATGGATAATGTGGTAAAAGAAGGCCAACCGTTCAATTGATGACCAGGCAGTGGATCAAAGCCAGGACCTTGTGGTTCGCAGTCAGTGATCTTACCAACTTTGCCAAATTCACACACAAATTTTTGAATTGAAAACTTATAAATTGTGAGAGGGCAACTGAATGCCAAAACGGATGCATGAAGCTGCATATGAAAGCGTCTACATGTACGGTACTTCATATACAGCTAAGCCCTGTTAACTCGAACCCTTGAAAACTCAGAATACCCCGCCACTCAAGTTAATTTATTACTGCGCATTCCTCGTTCTATCTATAGCAAAATTTGCGCAGTAGATTCCTGTACATACATGTTTAAGCATAAAAAATCGTGAAAAGAACTATCATTACACCAATGACTGACCAAACGTTTTTTCTTTCTTTTCAATTTTAAATGCTTCGTACGTGAATACAACTAAATAAACTCAAACTGCGAGTGCGACCATACAGCTGTAGTAAAATAGTATCAAATCATATTGTTTCGAGTGATACAGGAAACGCATATATTTATTCCGCCAAGAATCGAGTCTTTGATTTGAAGATAGCTGATCTGA
The DNA here is from genome assembly GCA_027574985.1 of Umimayanthus nakama. Classification (NCBI taxonomy): domain Eukaryota; kingdom Metazoa; phylum Cnidaria; class Anthozoa; order Zoantharia; family Parazoanthidae; genus Umimayanthus; species Umimayanthus nakama. Next base: position 1,879 of record JAOBRG010399166.1, on the reverse strand, counting down.
CAAAGATATGTCGATCTTCGGGTACTCACCGCTCAAGCTCCGCTTCATCCAATTCTGACATTCTTTTTCTTTCAGAAGCTCGCAACCTCGTCCCCATGCCCCAGGGTCTTCTTGGTATTTTTCAAAATGGCGGGTCGCTCCACAGAAGACCCTGGCAAACAGCAAACTATTACGATCGCTGATTGGTTGACTCATAGGTCATTCTTTCGCGAATTCTAATTGGCTGAAACTCTTTTACAGTCCTTATGTCCCCTTAAAACTCCTTATCCCACATTACATTCCCTATTACACTTTCAAACAACTAGTACCGCCTTTGTTGACTTCATCCAACCTTTACACAACTTAGACCTCCAATACACTCCCTATCCCGCCTTTACAATCCTTAATTCTCCTTGGCCCTCCATAATCCTTCTGTACACTCCCTAGTCCTCCTAGACACTCCTTAGTCCTCCTTACACTCCTTATCTAACCTTTATTATCCCTAGTCCTCCTGCACAATCCTTAGTCATCCTTTGTACTCCTTACTCCTCCAAGACACTACCTACTCCTCTTTTACACTCCCTAATCCTCCTTTACACTTCTTTTACCTCACGTATACTCCTTATCCCACCTTCACATTCCTTGGTTCTCGATTACACTCCTAGTCCTCTTGAATTCTCTTTCTACCTCCTGTATACTCCTTAGTCCTCCCGTACACTCCTTAGGCCTCCTGTACACTCCTTAGTTCTCCTGTACACTCCTTAGTTCTCCTGTATGCTACTTATTCCTCCTGTACACTCCTCAATCCTCCTGTACACTCATTATTGCTCCTTTACACTCCTTTTACCTTCTTTACACTCCTTATCTCACCTTTACACTACTAAGTCCTCCTGTACACTCCCTAGTCCTCCTGTACAGTCCTTAGTCCTCTTGTACAATCCTTATTCCTCCTGTATGCCACTTAATCCGCCTTAACACTTCTTATCGCTCCTTTACACTCCTTTTACCTTCTTTACACTCCTTGTTCCACCTTTACACTCCTTAGTCCTCCTGTACACTCCTTAGTCCTCCTGTACACTGCTCATTCCTCCTGTACAATCCTCTTTTCACTTCTACACTCCTTAACCCTCCTTTACACTCCCTTTTTTCACTTTTGCACTCCTTAACCGTTCTTTACACTCCACTGTTCACTTTTACACTTTTTAACCCTCCTTTGCACTCCTCATTTCACACTCTTCAATTTTACGGCTCTAATGTTTATACCACTCGTTTACATGCCTTATTTTTTTATGCTCCTTTAAACCTTCTTTACACATGTTAACACTCTGAGACATTCCAATCCATTCGTCATATCACTCATGTTTATAGTAATAACAACATTTTTAATTCTGGTACTACTTAGCAGTAAAATCTAAACAACTTATGGTTCTTATTTTATTCCTATTTTTCAACAGCGCTTGTTGGCGCTTAGCAATTGTTAATACTAGTATTAGAGGTTTCCTTCTCCGCAGGTAACTCAATACCCTGCGAGTGCGAGCAAAGATCTCTCATGTCCCTACGAAGAAATCTCTCATTTCGTGGGGACATGAGAGATCTCTGCTAGCATAGTAGCAGCTCAACTTCACCTCAAGTGCTATTTCTTTTTAAAACATGTGGTAGCAATAGTGCTTTGTGTGCGTGAGCTGCAAGTTGAAACAATTTGGATTTTCAGTGTGCCAGCCAGTTTGAGGAAGAACTTGGAATTTGACTGACCAGCGCCAGCTAATTCAGAATGGTATTTAAGAACTATAAAGCTTGGTTCATATTAGCAACAGAGACGGAAGCTTGGATCTGCCACTGACAGCGATGGCAGCAACAACGCTGCAACAACAATGATAACGCTGTACATTACTGTGTACAC
>JAOBRG010399155.1:0-10160 GCA_027574985.1 Umimayanthus nakama | reverse complement strand
CCCCCCCCCCCCCCCCCCCCCCCCCCCCCCCCCCCCCCCCCCCCCCCCCCCCCCCCCCCCCCCCCCCCCCCCCTCTATGTTCTGCTCCAGTCAAAAACATGTGACCTCGTGAAAGCCAACACAGGAGCCAGAAATCCGGCCTTCTTTTAAGTGGTTTAAGAACCGAAGTGCACATGTACAAGAGCTGTGAAGTTGCACAGACCATAGAAGTTTCACCATCAAAGCCGAGAACTACAAAACAACAGAATATTGCATTGAGCAATAATTTTTAACGCCGCTGGTGAATCTATTCCAGATTTCTATAGGTACGAATGTAGTTTCATGATTTGTGCTAGGTTGAATTATTACTTTCCCGTTTCTGGACCATGTGATACAGCATATAAACGATTGTTTTCCCGAGGCCCTTAATTTAAGGAGCCCCCCAAGGTAGGCTACTCATCTCCTCAGATCTGAGGAAGCTATCAACATATAAAGAGGAAGCAATCAAGAAAGTGTTTGCTGAATAGCTACCAATACCTCAGTCCTTTAAGCACGAGGTTAGCTTTGTCCTTGTACTTTTTGGAATATCAATTCAGTGTATCTGAAAAAAAAGCTAATATTACTATTTGTTTCTCTTACAGATTATCCACTTGAAATTTGCTCAACTGGCAAGACAATGGTAGAGTCACTTCTCTGGCTTAATTCTTGTGACGAGCGTCTCTACCCAAATATCTCCACTTTTTTCAGCTGTTGCTGACTACTCTAGACCTCAGTCGGAAGCTGTTTGTGTGAACGCAATATTAATGCTCTTCGGAGGTTGTAGACATGGTGCCATTCATTGTTGGGCTCAAACAAGCTGAATGGTCTTATATTAGCAAGCGAGATCCCTATGAAGCCGCTCGAGGTTCTACAGCACTGGGATGCCTGTGGGCAGAGGCGAATCGCACTTGCACTTAACAGCTAACTTCGACACCCCGCATACAAGATTGGAACATAGAGCTCCTAAACTAAATTAACACCCTAAATACCTGGGAAGAGAACTTATCAAAGGACATTACCCCAGTCATAAATTTTTTCTGGCTACGGCCCTGGCCATAGTAACAGCTGTTAAACAAAACTTGATTGTTGTTACAAACTTGATGGTTGTTTAACTTTCGGAATTCTACGGTGTTTAAATAACCAGATTTTATTGAACTTTAATAAAGCAATTTTTCTATTCGCGCTTGTTGGATATGAATATTGACAACTCAGTACCACGAGCCTCACTGGATGTTTACCATCCTCATACTAAACACCCGTTCATGGAAAAGATGTTTATTACAATACATGTAATGAAAACAAACTAAACTTTCAAGAGAATGTACCATGGGAAGCCTTTTGCCTTTATTAAACTTGATCTAAACGCACTCAGCAGTTGTAGAATAATGAAGTTACTGATAAACACTTGTTAAGGGAGCCAAAGCTTTCGCCAATAAAATTACCCTGGTATAATGACCGGCGAAAACTGTAAATTAACAATTTCAGTTGCTGCTTTTCTTAATCTGAAAAGTTTGATTTGACCCTACCGAGGCAGAAAAAAAAAATCAGTGCATAGCCAGCCATCAAATTATTGTTTTAAAGGACCACACATCACCGCGGTACTCTTCTCTTGGACTGACTTCGGCATCTACTCTCCAATAATATCTAACGCCAGGATCTAACCTCAACGGGTGCAGATAAAACACGTTTGCCCCGCCCGTCGCTGCACCCTTGTACACAGATGAACTTTTGGTTGCCATTTTAACGCTGTCCAAACTCAACCCGAAGAACACGTGATGTGTATTTGCTCTGTACGCATTCAGCCACATGACCGCATCTCGGCTGGCTCTATCAACTGTGCTAGTACCATTAGGGGGGACTGGAGAGCTTGTCTTGTACAACTGCCTGCCAGGGATCCAGTATGTTGTCGCTGTGGGGTTGTACTCGTATGGACCGACATTATGACGCCTATATCTTGAAGAGCTTGTTGGACGGAAGTCGCGGTTATCTGCATCCACCAAGTTTCCGCGGACATCGCCCACTTCGTTACCCGTAACCGGATGCCCGCGCAAGCTACAAAACCTTCCTCTATGCCACATTCCGTTTGCGACGCTGGCAGCGTTGTATAACACAGCTGTGTTTTCGTTCATGCGCACAGATGACCCCAAAAAGTAGCAAGGAACACACAGCGCGCAAGTGTTACGGCCGGAGCTTTTCACTCTATCAAACGCCAAATTATGATCCGCTCTGTGTCGGTTCCCCTTAACCATAATCCCTCCTGTTTTCCAGGCTACATTCCGGGTAATCGTTCCGTCGCGCCCTAAATTTGGCGGACGTCCGGCATCGAAGCGCAGGGCGTATTTAGGGCTTGTATGTACCCAGTTCTGGCTAAAAACGGAGCCAGTTTGGGCACCAATTTGTACCTGTACTCCCGCACCGTCATTCTGTATGTTACCCCAGCACTGGTCGTGGATGTGGTTGAGAGTCATATTTATTAGACCCAGTCCAACTGCTCGATAACCATGGTTTACGCCGTTGAAGCGCAGCGTGTTGCGCCTAACCCACTCCCGCGAGCTCCTGGACACTATTGTTCCTGTTCCACCAGTGAAGACCTTCGCATTAGCTCCGGTCCAGTCATTGTATTCAAACAAATTATTCGCGAGTGTAATGTTCTGTCCCGAGTACTGTAAAGCCACTCCGTCTGTACCATGAAACGTGTTGTTGAAGAAGGTCAACACTGCTCTCTGATCAATGTCCAAAGGGGAGGGTTTGCTATTCCGAGCATGCGCTTTGAGTATGAGGGAAAGCTGAAATTGAGCGAGTTGAAAGACAGATGGTCAATGTAGTTCCTCCATGTGAGTGTGGATGCTTTGAGGGTAGTAGCGAAGAAAGTCAGATTAGCGAAAACGGTGTAGCGACAGTTCTTGATGTTGAAAGCATAGGTCTGTATCTTACCTCTGACGTCATGATCCTGCAGTTAACCAAAATTCATTGCTAGTTTGTGTACATAACTTTATAACATTCTAACAATTTATGTGTTGAAGATCATGTAAGCCAGTTGTGTTTTTGACTCACCGATAGTTAGAATGGTATGTTTGTTACAGTAAAAGATGTTTTCAGAACAAGAGAAAAGGAAAAAATATAAAACAAATTGTGTTAATGGATGAATGTTGGTTGAGAAAATTTGTTTGAAAGCCGTTCATTGATTTCATGTAGAGCTAAGACCCTGATTTTTTAAAAATAATTCTTTTTCTTTTTTGTGAGATTCATTGCATCCTATATGTCTAGTTTAGTGAGCCAGTGATTTCCTTTGCCCCTAAAGAACGGTGTACGAAGAAGGGTGGATTCTTTTTTAACACAATTATTCTTTGTTGATATCATTACTCTTTTAAACACTACTACTATATTATGGACTTCTCTATTTAACTGTGAGTGCAACTGTGACAGTAGCTGTGAGTTTGGCTAAGGTTGTTATTACTGTGACCTTAATTGTGGGTTTCTTGAAGAACGTGACATCTCATATTGCTAACTTCTTGTCCATAAATTCCTTGACAAGTAATACACAGTAAAAGGTAGGCAAACGCTTTTCCAAAACATCTCACATCCGTACATCATACCTGCGGACTTAACCCGTTGTATGTCGCAACGTACAGCATCTTGTCTGTCTTGTTATAGAACCACTCTCCGGCCTGATTCAGGAACTCCAGCTTGTCCTCCAAGAAATAAACATTTCGCTCGGGTCTAAAATGCTGACTGAGCTTAGTACCAAAAGTATCGTGATATGTGAAATTAGGAAACCCTGGCTGATGTCTCTCAACGCGTGCTGTAAAAGTGTTAAAGCTACCAATATTGAGAATTGTCATTGCTCCGGTTGCGTTTAGCCCGCTTCCCGCGAGATCTTTTGTCCCATCATCAAACATCACTCCTCGTGTAGAGCTCGCCGACGATTTAGCCCAATAGGTAACATTGAAAACCGTGCGATCCTTCCAAAGGGCATCTGGCCAGCGAGCGTTTGTCATCATTTCGTCGTCTATAAACAACTGAGTTATGTCTTGCGATATTTTTGCCTGTAAGGAACAAAAGATGGTTCAGGTGGTAAGACGAAATTTAAATTCTAGCACATGCAGGTTAGCTAAAGTCAGGAACAGGCAGACTGCCGTTTACCCAATCCAAAGCAATGCAAGCTTTTCGTATGCTGCAACTACAGGTAGCTTAACCTTAGCTCTCTTTTAGGCGATGTTTTCTCGCGACCACTTCCAACTCAGGAGGGACACCCCTTAGTAAGCTCAATTTTAGCTCATTAGTTGTCGATTGACCTTCAAAGTATATATAGCAAATGTGGTCATATCAATTAACCGTTTATTTGTTCAACCTTTAATAACAAAGGTTTGCAGCTAATTAATTGTTTTATGCCGTGACCTTGCTGTTGGGACTTTTATGGTATAAAAATAGGAAAAAACAAATAGCATTCATAAACATGAAAACGTTCTAAGCTAACCGAAACGTTTATTTGTATATAGGTATTGTATTTAGGTATTTTTATTCGGCTTCCAAATAATCTTGCCCCTAACTCTCATTTTGGCGATTAAGAAGAAGGGAGGGGGAGGAGATGACGTTTCTCCTCCCCTCCCCCTCCTCCAAATTACTCCACGATGTTTTTTCCTTCATCGAAATTGCCCAAACGAGGCCTGGGAACGAGATTTGCTTTCGAGCTAAGAACCTAGATAAGATAGATTTCCACATGCTATTGCGTACTAAAAGAGATTTTGTATTGAAAGCGTTCATTTGAGCAGGAAATAAATTGACGTAAAATTGTTGTTGTAACCAATCCTGTCCCATCGCCAAAGTTTTCAAGGCAAAAGAGAAACACATAGATTCAAGGGTATTTGGAAAAAAAGATAGATAAGTTGATCCGACGGAACTGTTAAATAGAAAAAATACAAAAACGACGCTAAATAATTTCGAAAAAGGGCAACACTCCTTCCCTCCTCAGAGAGAAGGTTAAGGTTTTCTCCGTTTATGAGAGAAGTACACACTCAAAATCGTAGTAGACAATTTGACTCGTCCGGACTGATTGTTTTCATAAATTTGTTTATAACCATTGATGATTTTTTCCTATAAAAAGATGAAGAAACCAAAATTCTTGTTGTTATTAACTAGTGAAACCCTGCTTGTTTTAAACTTAACTCCATTGAGCTTACAAACAGTTTTAACTTAGCATATAATAAAACTGTTATTCCACTGAGATTTGTAGGCTATAAGACGACTGTAATAAACAATCAACGCGTCTTCGTCGAAAAATTACGAAGTACTGCCACCACGAAGATGAAGCTTGTTACCTTGTAGACTCCTGCCTTTGCGTGAAAGGGACTCCAAGTTGCCATAATCTCCACAGTTCCGTCTATGATTGGCCTTTCGTCCATATACCCTGCGATAACAAAAGGAGCATCCTTGGTCCCGAGCTTACCAAGTATCTCCACATCCTCATGGTACCTGCCTTCCCTAATACGGCACTCGTCCCCAGGCATCTCCAAGGCATCGACGCACTCTTCGATTGTACTAAACGGTGCTGCAGTGCTACTTCCGGGATTTCCTGGTGAACCCCGCAAGGAGTCGGCATAATACACCGTGCAAGATACAGCAGTCAGCGTCAACAAAAGAATGAACAGCAATAGCTGCATCTCCATAGTGTCAGCGCACGAGGAGCAAGATTTTATATTGCTTGAAACCTGGAATATATTTGAAAATATCGTATGAAAAATTGACCTCGATATAGAGTTTATATCTTAAAACTATGAAACGTATTCACCGCTGCAAAACTGAAAATGGGACTGGAATCGTCTACCCAAACTGTCCCGGAAAGCAATACTACGAATGCTAGTTTTGCAAAAGTGAACAAAAGAATATTGTCTTTAGCAGGTTCAAACTGTGTTGTGATTCAGACAATGGATTTCATTTCAATGTTTTTGGGGGGTGTACATCTAAATCACCGCTCCAAACTGAAAATAACACCGGAACCGTCCACCCAAACGATCCCAGAAAGCAATGCTACTAAAGCTAATTTGTCACAAACGAACACTACAAGGTCATTAGTGAGTGCACTGAAACCGTAATTTTGAACATGGATTTTCTTTACTGCATGGCTTTTTGGATGAGATAAAGCGGTTTCATACATTGTTTAAATAATATAGATCAGAAAGGTTGCTAATTATAGATTGTCCGTAACACTCGTTAGAGCACTGCCTTCTGAGACCATTTAGATGGACGAATCCAGTCCTTATGCAACTTAACCCTATCTAGCCGGGGGGGGGTTGAATCAACCCCCCAAGGGGTTTTTTGGCCATAACGTCCACACGGTTTGGAGAATATTGATGAAACTTCATGATTTTTCCTAAAATTTTATGGGAAATCTTTTGACATGCAATTCACTAACACATGACGTGTGCTGTTGCCATGGTGACCGTGAAATGAAAGGGTGTTTTCGAAATTTTGAGTATTGTGATTTTTGATATTATTTCCAAACTCTTCATAGGTAATTAAGCCTTAGATTCTACAAAAAATCCCTTGTAACTTATTTTTTAATAAATTTTGCTAATTAACTTGATTATGTGGAAAGTGGTGCATTGTAGGTAAATTATTACTATTTTGTAAAAAATACCCTAAATACGTTTACTTTGTACATATAATCATCATACATTGCGAAGGAGTCTAGACACTTGTTTTCCTGCATACAAAATTTTAACTAAAAATGTTGAAAAGCAACGGAGATAGAGCAGTTGTTTGTTGTTGCCATGGGCAACGGCTACCTTAACTTGCATAATCTTAGCATAAAAAGACGTTTGGGATACATTCTAAGTTAATCATTTTAGGTGATGATTAAATAAGACAGAAGAAACTGTTTTTGTTTCTTGTCCGACCATTTTGTCAAAATTGTAAACAAAAATGAAACAAGTACAATGTTGTCATGGCAACGGTAGCATACTAATAAAACTGATGACGTCACAGGTTATACAGGTCACGTGGTTAACTGATCAGTTAATTTATCCTAATGTTTTACACGTTAGTCGAATTTTAGTATTCTAATTGTCGTTTTGGTCCAATTTGAACAAAAACCGAAATTGACAATTGATTGGCCAGTCTATGAACTGGTTGATTACATTACTACTACGTCATACTATTGTTGTTTAAACTATCACAAAGTGTCTCTGTGCCTTTTTCATTGAGATATATCCGAGTATGTCGGTTTCCCTTTGATTTCATAGGCGAAAGTCTTGAATTGCTAAAAATACTCCAAAAAACAAATGTGGTGACGTCATTATGACGTCACATGCCCTAATTGCAAATTGATACCACAGTTGTGAAGAGCTTACGCCACTTATTAATTGACCCAAGTTTCACATCTTTTGGATAAATAATAAAAAAGTTACGGTGGGGGAGGGGGGGGTTTGAATCAACCCCCCCCCTCCCAGCCTCCAAAAAGCCCCGGCTAGATAGGGTTAAGGAGTGGTGAATTGTTTAAAGTAGACCTCATTTGACCTAGGTGTTTTGAGTTCTCTTTGCTTGGATGGGGAAAAAAGAGGGTATCCGTCCCCTCAACATAACATTATTTGGTTGATCCATAACAGATGACGTTGTTTACAAACTTGAAGAGTGAGAAAACTTGACAAAAAATGAAAGTGCGGGGTCACTGACACTTGTCCGTTCTTCAGTCAATAATGGCTGCCGTTAGATCTCAGTTCCACATGCACCCAAGAGCACCATATTTACCATGCAAACCTTACTCTCATTTGTAAACACATTGTCATCCATTTATATTGTTTTAATTGATATTATGCGAACTATATACAGCCACCGTCAGATAATAAACTTCTGTAAAAGAAAAATACATTTGGAAAAAGTATAACAGTTAAACTATAAAACTTATCCAAAGTAGCTTTATGTGTAACGTTCTCAACAGATTAAGAGGACATAACTCAATCTTTACAGTCACAATATTGAAAAGTAGATATCCAGGATTGCAGTTACAGTCATATACAGATATTCGTCAGTTAACATAGAGTGTCGCACGCTAGTGGAAAACCGTCAGGAAACAAGTATAAATCGGATTTGATATGAAGTGATCTAAGTTCAAGGTATTTACTTGAACCACCAGTGCATGCGTTTTGGGGGAGATAGTACAGGCTATAAAACTGGTTTTATCGAAAGTGTTTATTTATCTTAGTAAGCGTAGGCAAAGTGTTTTGCTAAGTTGTGTTCATGGTAGTTTCTTATTGTATAACTGTATTTAAATGGCATTGAACTTGATTAAGTAAAAAACGAACTGGTTTGCCTACAACTGTTTATAGGCGAACTGAAAAACTTAACCAAGAAAAGATCAATGATGTTGTTATGGCATTGCATGAAATCACCCGTTTTACCAACAAAGAGCACAGTTTGACCTGTCAACTGTTCACATGCGAGTATAGCCAGTGAGTGAACCTACTGGTGATGTTGTTAAAATCCATTGCTTTCTTGTTAATAAATTATGACCTCGAGGATTTTTCACTTCATATTGGCGTTTGTTGATATTATTGCAGCTAGTTTAATAAAACACTTAAAATAAAGTTATGTTTCACAAATTCACCTTTTTTCAAACAATGATAATTTCTTACTGGCCTCTCGCAACGTTAGTCTAAGCAGTTGTTGCTCGAATTCCTACTTTTCGAAATATAAATCACTTTAAGTTTTAATTATACATGTCGCTAAATTTTCAAAAACAACTTGAATTTATCACCTAGAATTGAGGAAGTCCTTTATATTTGAATTTGACAGAAATAAAATTTTCGTAACCAATTAGAATAATATATGAAAGATTTTCCTATTTAGCTGAATGGCATCTATTTTTCTAATTTAGGCAATTTTTTCTTTGCTGAGTGTATTGCAGTTTAGTTTTACGGGGTACCTCAATCACAAGCAGTGAAACTTTTGTTAGTTATTTTGTTTGATCTATACCGTTATGTCAAGTAAAAAAACGAATCTCTATTTTAAAGAATTCAATCGTGCTTTGTTAAACATGCAAGTGCGTTATTCATAAATGGCAGCTAATTAAATATGACCTGTGCAAGCTTGTGTTTTGTGTTGTTCTAAGATATGTCTGTGTTGTTTGTAGTTAAAGTCCACTTAAGCTCTGCAAGTCTAAAAGTTAAACTATTTGGCTTGATATAAAATGTCGTATCTCACAAAACCTGAATAGATAGATAGATAGCTAAATAGATAGATAGATAAATATCCAGGGTTTATAACTTCTTGGATTTCAGAGTGCTCAATGGTTCGGGGAACCAGAGCCGTGCTATGAAGATTAAGGATCAGTTCTGACAAAGTTTTACTTAAAGTTTCCGAAATTGAAGTTTACAGAACTTTCTGATGAAGGAACTGTAAACTTCAGTTTCGGAAACTTTAAGTAAAAGTTTGTCAGAACTTATCCTTAATCTTCATAGATAGATAAATAGATAGGAATAAAGATAGACAGACAAACAGACAGATGACTAACCATTACTAATAACCATATTACTTACCTTGCAGTTGGGAAAGTCTAAGATTTGCAAAATAGTTTGGACTACACAAGCACTAGACTGCAAACAGCGATAGAACACTTAAGAAATAAGCCTTGGCCCCACTGCTCAATGTTTTGTTCTTACTGTCAATTCCTTGGAGATGATGGAAGACATGTGGTCATCATCAGGTAAAAATTCATTTGACGTTTCAAACAATAAATAACACGACCACCAGTACCGGCAATCTAAGGGGTTCCACTGATGTGTGTGCGGGGGTTTCCTTGCAAAAGAAAACCAATGAAAGCCACGGTGTATTTCAGTCATCAGGTTTTTTCCCGGTAAGAAAACTGGGTTTTGCTAGGTAAGCCCTGGATCGGAAAAGCCCGGTAATGATCCGTCCTATATTTAATGTATTTATCCTTAAAAGGGTCTTTAATTCTTCCTTTAAGACCAGACTTTACTCCGCATAAAACTATTACCTTTTATATCTCAGTTTTATTGAAATGAAATTTCAATTATTACGTTGCAAAATTGTAGTTTCTATAAGATTTTTTCCGTGTACAAACATGTAGAGTGCTTAAAATACTTATTTGATGCGAGCTTGCATGCAGCCTCCTAATCGTGCCCAGT
>JAOBRG010399144.1:0-10161 GCA_027574985.1 Umimayanthus nakama | reverse complement strand
TATCTCTTTGTTCTTGTTTACATTTTAATTCATACCATTTATGTTCTGTTTTCTGTTCTGCATGACTCTTCTTACAAAAATGCAGAATGCTACATTTTTTTCAGTGCATGTGGGTGTGACTTTCTAACAAGAACATGAACATCAATCATTGCAAACACAACGCCTGTTTCTAAGGAACGTATCTTTGTCCTCTTCCAGTGGAATTTAAAAACAGATAAATTTCTTTGACAATCAAAACACAGCACATCCAACTCGTCTTATCTATTTACGTGACAAATTCCAAAATCTCAGCATGAACTTTGCAAAGTTCATACTGTTGTTTTATGTTACATAATTCATCACACAAAACGTTGGCTAGTGGCCACTTGCTCTTCCTGTGCCGGCTCTGGAAGCTGCATTGCACGGGTCCCGCTGCGAAGTTAAGTGGCTCCTTTATTGTTTCCTTAACTTTACTACCTCAGCACGGCTTAAATGGCCCATGGGACATTGACCTGTCTCAGTGACTGGGGCTCACTAAGATGGCTTACCGTGAGAACTAAAGTAAGTCGGAAATCATGAATGATGAACCTTTTTGAGCCTCTTGGCTGCCTACGCTAAACCAAGTTCCTGTTTCAGGAGGACGTTGCCTTGGCAAAGAATTATTCACTTGTACAAAAATTCTTTCTAAAGTATTTCTTGGCTTTCAATCCCTGTACTTGATTGGAACATTGCTATATTGTAATGGTAATACATGCAGTAATTTGACAACTCTCGAAGTTAAAGTGATAAAATTAATATACTCTCTTTTTTTGAGAACGACTAATTTTGGAATTGAGCCTAGATGTTTTTAATTATTTTGAGGGAACAATTGTTAAGTGTTCTTGAACATTTAGGATTGTGTAATATTTTCTTGAACTGTATATAAGTGTCACTTGTTGATTTGTATTTCCACACTCGGAGTAGCCATCAGGAGATGTTACACTTCCTGGTTATATCTTTTGAAAAGTTTACAAAACACATTGTCTCCGCTGACTACAGTATGTAAAATAATTGTTGTCTGCATATCCGTAGCATCAGCTTGTGTTTAGCAAGTTCTCAAATTCTGGGGTTTATTTAGCCTCAACAGTCTTATAAAAGAATAGTTTTTAGAAAAGAGTATGTCTGTCACCCTTGGCAATTAACCTTACACAAAGAAAAAATCTTTTCAAAGATAATATTTTAAATACGAATCCTAACTTTTCTATTTTCGATCTCAAAAGATTATTCTATTATGTAGTATCAGTGAAAGATGTATATCTTATTGAACGTACTAGTAAACTTGTGAGGGACATAATGGATAATTACTCTATTTTAATGCAATAGCTAGAGTAGTTACATATAAAAATCGTCTGATATATAGCTTGTTTTACTGTTAATATGAACTTATTGGACTGTCACTAATGTAAACGGTAAACTGTTTTCAAGGTGCCAATAAAGACAATTATTACTATTATTATTAATATTATTATTATTTGAACCTACCGTATTCAGCTCCGTCCTCGCCTTTACCGTCCACTTTCCTACCAAGAATCTGTATATGTCTGTACGAGGAGCGTGAGTAAATCTGCTTGTTCCTCTCAAAATTCTTTGTCCAGTTCCCTTTTTTTGCATCTCTCCATTCTTCGCCACAACACATTGCTTTCTTTCGCTGCAACATTGTGTTTAAAAGAAGGCAAAGTGTACTGTTACTAACAATACTGTTGCTTACTGATGAAACGTGCAACGATAAATATATCGTTCTATCAGACACAGATTCAGGCGGCAAACCTGGTATACGTACCCGGTGGGCGATATTTAACTGTCTCGGCAAGCCAGCTATGACCAAGTTACTGCAATAGAAGTGTTAAACCTGTAAGATATATAACCCTCGCAAACATCCTAGTAAGAACTCCTAAGTAGATGTAGATGTAACAGGTTATGTATATACTTTACTTACGTAAAAAGGAAAAGTTGAACTATGTAGTAGAAGCTTTGATTCACTATCATAATGATTTGGAGTTTCTTCAAACGAGTCTCTTCTTCGAGGACAGCAAGATATTTTACACGTGTTTTGTTTTTTGTGTATGGCAATTTGAATCTTTTATAACTACGTTCATGTGTTATCTGCATGTTGCAAGTTTTATAAGTTTTTTGTGTGGAGCGCAGCATGGATCTTTCCTCTCAAATGTTATTGAGCCGTTGGTGGTAAGGGAAGTGACGTTTGTAGTTTGTTTATTTCCCGTGCGTGGGTAGTCAAGGCGGCAAACATCTGATCTATAACGCCCATCACATCCGAAGTAAATAGATTTTTAAGTGCACTTCTTGTTATTTTAGACAAAATCAGACGAATGTAGCTACAACCTAATAAACAATCAAAGGTTGCAATACCAACAGATTGAAGAACTCATTTTATAACAAATGTACATAGACAATCAAATCAGTCCTAAACCAGCGGCTTTCTTCGCAAAAACTTGCCTAATTCAGTTTTATGTCTTTTATAGCGGAGTTTTCTACCACAGTAGAAGGTAAAAAATGCTTTTATTGCCGTGCAATTTTTTCGTGCAAACTTAACCTTAGAAAAATATACATTTCAAGTGTGATTGCGCATTGTTGCATATCCAGAATGCAATGCATCATTGATTTAACGAATTTTTAGATAGCATTGTAGGTGCCTATTATGAGACAGCGACATTACCTGTACTTGCCACGGAAGCAATGTGAACCACAATGTTTTGCGGACTTTGCATGCATTGCACATAAATTTAAAATTTCGTTACATCCATGGTGCATTGCGGTCTGGGTATGCAACAATGCACAATGCAGCAACTCAGAAGACAACCTTTTTTGAATTAGGTGTATACACACGTAAAGAAACAATTTGAGATATCTCGCCCAGTCTCAAACACCAACAGATTGAGAGCAATTATATACAAGCACTTACATTAGTTCTAAACGAACCGTTTGCATTTATAGTTGTTCTATATTTCATTGTAAGACTTTTATCTATATTTCAGTTTAGTAGCATTTCTGCCTCATCCAGATGATTTAGTTTTACTTTCGAAATCGAATGGAGGAGTCCAAAACTGTAGAAATCTCGTTTCTTCTTTTTTGTTGTTGATGTTGATAACCACAAAAAAAACTAAAGTCCTAGTTTTCACTTGAAAAACTTCCATAAAATAAAAGAAAAGAAAAGCTGTTAACCCTTAAGAACAAAACCCTTGACATCTATCTAGTTGATAAGTTGACTAACTATAGTTATAGCTTCTTATAAGTAGTTATTTTTGTCAGCTGTATTTATAATCGGTTTTAGTTTAATATACTGTAAGTTTATTTTGTAAATTCAAGGGTACTAAATAAAAGTTTCATTGTCATTGTCATTGACAGAATTCAAGAAATACTTACTAGTTTGGGAGTAAAAAAGTCTTTAACCGGGCTTTATTATTCATTAGCACATGCAGTTACAGACGAAATAAAAACTCTTCTCACTCCCTACAAACTCACGAAGACAGTAAACTTCATGATAGGCTTAAACCGAAAACAAGCAATCAGTCTGTTTCACAGTCTTATCTCTCCGACTCTTACTTATGGCTGCGAAGTTTGGAGAGCTTACTCGAAATAAACTTTATTTCACGGGACAAAGACCCAGCCGCAAACGCGCATCTAAAATTTTGCAACTATTTTCTTAGTGCAAATAGTAAGGCTTCGAATTTTGCCTACAGAGCTGAATTAGGTTAAATCACCTTACAACTATTCACTGATAAGCTAATCGTTCGATATTTCCAACCACTCTAGTATGAATCTTCTTGATAAAACGTTAGGAAAACAGGCTTTCCCTATCTAAAAATCATTAGATGAAGAACGGGAAAATTGTTATCACCCCAATATGCACTTACTGTTACAACGATACAACATGTCTAATAAAAACGTGCTTGTTACTCAAACTTCAAACTCTGCTATTAGATCCTACGTAAATAGCATAAAAGTTAATTATGTAAAGACATGGAGTAAGTGTGTACGGTTTACAATGTTTGAATACAAGAAGGCTAAAATATCGCTAAGATAAAACACATGAACGAATACGGCAAAAAAGCATAAACAAAAAACAGCTAAAATACATGAATAAAAACCGCTAAAAACACTAAGAATTAAAAACATTGTTGAAAAATGGATTCGTTCGGTAGCTAAAAAGACTATTATTATTTGTATACATTATATATATATTATTTATTATTATTTTTTATGAACTACACGCCATTAAAAGTATAAGAATGGGAAGCAATGTTCTTTTAAGATATCAAAGAAACATGGTATGTTAAAGGGTGTATCACTAAATGGTTGAGTACAAAATTTAGTAAGCACCCGTCCCCCCCCTCCCCCCTAACGTTTAGGAAATGACATCTCGAGTCCAGCAAACAACTCGTTTACGGTAATTGTTAATAGCCATATCAAAAGCACGCTTTTACTGTACATACATTTTCAAAAGTAGATTTTAATTTCAAAACGTGCACATTATAAGTTATGATCAGGACACTTGTCAAAGGAAGAATACTCGGATTCAATGTTTTTAGGCAAAAAATCTTTACGATATCTATATTTACATTTCATGCTCTAGGTACCATATATTCTTGCTTTTTATTTATTTATTTATTTATATAGCGTGTGAAGTTCTTTTTGGTGTTTTTAATTTAGGAAGGGCTGTGTTTCTGTGGCTAGTACCCTTATCCTTATGTTAGGACTAAACTTGCTCAGATTTTTGCTGGTTCGTGGCAAAAGTTAGCTTTAAAAATTACGCCGAAGAAAGTGTTGTCTTTCCATTCTCCCTGATGCATGGTAAAACATACGAAGTGTTTTGTGTTGTGCTTGGTGCCTTTTTGTGTGTATGTATGTGTGTGATGCAAACCTAATATTTTAAAATATCGAATTTATTTTGGCTTGGACGTCCTTTAACGTTGTATTTGTTTTGGGAAGCCAAAACCCTCTAGTACTTATTCCATTTGTATACGTATTTTTTTTATTGCAATCAAAAAGTAAAATGTAGTTGTCGCTGTGGTTTTTGCGGGGTCGGGTTTTTGGGGCCCACTACAACCCCAAAAGTCGATTCTCGTTAGCAGTAAACTAGTCTTTCTGACATCTTCCTTTATAATTTAGCCATCTTTTCATAAACGTACTGATGAAGAATTCAAATGTTCACAATTCAAGGCCGGATAATGTAATGAAAGATTCTTTTATTTGGCTGACAGAAACAAACATTACAAAAACAATGCGATGCCGTACAAAAGTCTAACCCAAACTAGATATTCATAATCACTGCTAAATATTTATAAATGATTTAGCAAATCAATGCATCCAAAATTTGTTTAAGAACTATCTCCAAAAATAGTGACGGTAGTTAAATGACGATAAAGTAGTACGAGCATTTAAATTAAAACTCTGGATTCTGATGTGAAAAGTAGTGCTTTGTTGGAGCAGAAACAAAATTAGTATAAAATGTTTGTTGCAAATTAGCTTTAGTCACAGTATTTATCTTTTCACTTATGAGAATGGTATTGCCGATAATGCAAGTCGGCACCATGGTATTTTACATCTAAACCTAGTTTGAGAGAGGACTCATGTTTTACAGTCAAATAAACCAATGCCCTTAGAACTGCCTTCCCCTAAGAATTCCGTTACTTTTTTATAGCCATAAACTCCAAGGCGCTTATTACGAGTTTATATCTTTACCACTAGCTGTTGAAAAACACGACGCAAGATTTTTTTTTTTGGTTAAGGTTACCGTTCATGTTGGAACGGATCAAAACACTGAATTGAGATTTTTGCAGAAAATAAATATACATTAAATGAACTTTTGGTAACAAAAATTGTTTTACAATATGTCTAATAGTTTGCGAGATAGGACAAACGAGAGTTTTTACCGGAAGTGAAGTTGTATGACGTGCGGCGTATTTTAGGAGTGAATTTCTCGAAACGTGTTTTAGCTAAAACTGCGACAATGCAAAGGTTCAATGCTCTCTCAATTTTTAACCTCATGCCGTCAAGTTTGGCAAGGCTTATAAAATAATAGCTGAAGATGAAAATCGTCCTGGCGAATTTTGAAATTCCGTTCCAATAACTTTTTATGACTCAAACAGTGCAGTTTTGTACGCTGCAAATTAGGAATTTTCTTCAAATACCTGTAAAAAATTAAAGACGCATTCAATTAAAAATCGCCAGGACGGAATTAAAGTTTAAAATTGTTCTGAGTCTCATAAACAAACCAAAAATAGCTGAAATTGAAACTGACAGCCGCATTGACGTCTAGAAGTGAAATAAACAGTTTGAACTATGATGCTTGCATTCGTTTAGAAATCAGAATTTTTAAACAATTTTTCCACCATCATTTAGATAGTTTTATAAGCTTTCCATTGATATATAGGTTTGTGGGTATCCGATGCATATTAACTGAGTTACGTAGGGAAAACTGAAAACACTGCTCAAGGTGAACGGTAACTTTAAAGCTGCAAGAGCTTACATCACGTACGAGTCTGAAAAACACGATACAAAAAAAACATGGGTTTTTGCGACAAAATTATATCAGTCATATTTTATAGACGCCAAGAAATCCCTTCAAACCATCAATTCGAATATTCTTTGGGCAAGAAATCCCTGAAGACCAACATTTCGGACACATTTCGGACATCCTTTTCAGAAATACAGCAAAGTGGGGCCCCAATAGGTTGGAGAAATTCGACCTTTCTCTATTTGTAAAGGTAGGGACGAGCCTTTTCTTATCCTTAGTCAATATACTGTACCTTAGACGCGATGATATAAAGTCTACTAAAGTGCTGTTCCCGTAAACCCAATTAATTGAAAAGAGCTAAATATACAAGCATATAAAGTTTATCTTTCTTCTTCATCTTTTTCTTTTTCTTCTGCATGTCTTTATTTCTCCTTTTTCTTCTTCCTCTTCTTCTTTTCTTTTTAGTGTTAGTTTGTCAGTTAAGAATTACAAGTATGTTAGAGAAACTACATGCAAAAAACAACGAGTGTGCATCTGCATCTGCTTCTATGTTCGTTAGAAAACGTAGACAGGGTAGAAAGCGTTATCCGTATGAATTGGCTTCTGCCACTTATTGTTGGTGAAAACTAAGTACCAAAATGTAAAGATTATATACACGCCAGCGATAATAATATTGTATCTTCAGAAACAGTATTATAGAACAAGAAAACAGTTAAAACAATAATATTAAAATCAATGACAATAGCATTAATAACAAAAAGAATGATGCAGCAACAACACAATTGTTTTCCACCGTAGGATTCCACATCTAAATGTAATGGTAACAAGCAACTTACAAAGACTGTGTTGAGACCCCAAATGCCTTTTTTTTCTTAACAAGATAGCGTGTTCGCAAACTCGCCATAGCGGTTTAAGGTACAAAACAATTGTTTCACATTGCAGCGTGTTCTGTTTTCACTGCTCTTCACTCAATTTTGTTCTTCAGTTGGCGCTTCGGCGAATTAACGCCAACAAGACTGAAACTTCGAAGGTGTATCAAGCAGTCCTTCTCTTCTTCATATTCAATCTTGTGTCACGGTAAAAGCTGTATAATTTCTGCTCACTAGGAATGCATTTTTCTTTGACGACGTTGCCGCCGGAGTCTACGTTGCCTCTGAAGCCTCCGGAGCAACCGCCGTCCATATCTGGATTGAGGATGATGCGACGAGGTGCGAAGTGCAATCTCCATAAACTGTGCAGACTTTTTCTCTGGATTGGCTCGTTTAGCTGGCTTAGGGGTCCCATCACTTCTGAAGGCCAAGTACCACGTGGGTTTCCAAGTCGACTCATATATGATGTAACCCTTGCTGGAGTATTTTCTTTTGTAGATGCATCTCTTCATTTTCTTATTGGCAAGTTTCTTCTACAAAACAAGTTGTCGAAGTAAAATTAGATACAATAACAAAACATTTATACACCAGTAACAACATACAAGTTTGTGCCGTTCAATGTTAACAATAACTCATTTCGCTTTATTCTATGGTACAACAAGAACACCAATGCAACTGAACTAAAAATAAATCACAAATGACCCAAATTCACTACTGAACTGCATTTAAAATTAACTTTTATTGTTCCACAATACTAAACATATCATTTTGCAATACTTTATATATCGGGGTTAAAATTAAATTGGTAATAAAACATAAAAGTTTCAAATCAGTCAGTATTTATGATGTCTTCCTAGTCGTGTCTTATGTTTGTGTATTTGTCCGTGCTTTTGCGTATTTGTTTGCTGTCCGACCATTGTGTCAGTACCCCTTAAATATTGTGTATAATGTAAAGTTTTAGGGGTAAATAAACTTGTTGTTGTTGTTGTTAAATCAAAACCCTTATAACTATCCAGTTTTGCATACATGTAACAAAGGCAGGAACCTTATCCTGAGAGTCACAAAACCTTTTTGGTTACTCTTTTTTATGTATAACAAAACTCGTGATTTAGAGGTCTAACCGATGATAAAGGACATTTAATATTCGACTTCCGATCGACGTATACGATCTTAGCCTTTACGCAGATGCTCCATAAACCATGCAAGAAAAACCAAGCGTTTGCTAGGAACTTAACTCTAATTTAATTATAGTAAGTCCTCCATGATTTCTCGTAAACATGAATGTTCCTCGCTTTTTCTTCAAACTTAAGTATATGGAACTTATTGTCCTAACAGACCGTATGTTTTATCAATTTGTGTCAGTTATGTACGATCATGACCGCCTATCCGGACAACCACTTTTCTTTCGTTGAATTTCCTTTTCCAACCTGCAGCTAAATGAACCGGAAATGCGCAGTCACGAGTAGAGATAACCGTCTATCGAACAACCGGCAACTTAGTCCCATTACAAAATACATGGTCGTTAACATCAATGTATTCACTCTTACTTTCCTCCTTGCTCACTTTTTCGTTAATTTTGTATGAAGCACTCAAGGATGAAAATCAACTCTTACTGTGTTTTAAAACGAGTTTTAATAACTGCTGATTGGCAGAGTTTCTCGGTGTTGGGAGTCCATTCAGCATGTATCACTAACTTCCGTTATGTTAGAAAGTCCATTATTCCGCCATTAAAATTGGGCGTTTTCAATATTCTGACTCGCAATCTGTATAAAACGCGAAACGATCTTCAGTCTAAAAAATGTATTGTAACTTTGAAAGGCAATCTCTCTTGTGTAAAACAGTGTGCAAGTAAACGAAGCATACTGTTCGTGCGATGGATGTCGCCCATGTGTGTATAGGGTTTAAATAACTATTGTCGAATTACTTCAATAGCACGACGGGGTTCCTTTATTTGTCAGAAACAAAACAAAACGCTTTAGGTCACAAAACACGCACCCTGTAACGCCAAGTCCAGGGGCTAGTCAGTTAACGAGGCGCCAATTTTATATGAACATCACGAACGGTACCTTATGTGGCTTGCTGCCAAGCTACAAGGAATGAACAACTAAGCACCGACTTTGTTTCGTTCTACGTAACATCGTATTTTATTAACGTTGTTATGATCGACTACAAAAGTTCTGCATGATTCATTATCTTGCTTGGTTCTCCACGCACACCTCACACACGATAAATGAAAAAAGAGAGGCGTCGTTACCTTAATCGTAGCCTTCCTGTAAGCTATCTTTGGAAAACTCGTATAGATGTAATACATTTCCCGGTTTTGATCGGCTGCGTTCGGGTATTTTCATAAAAGATTGCCCTGTTGTAAAGACCCATTGGTGCAAAGCCACAGCCGATAAGAATGGGAGGTGGCGACAAACCGTAGGGAGAGAGCAAGTTTCTGCATTAAATGCGCTTACTTGTTCAACCAAATAGTGTTTTTTATTATCAGCCAACGGTGTCTTCCGGTATAACAGGTAATAAACCGTCCATACACGAACATCTGAACAGCTGAGCATGCACGAATTGCGTACGGTTGTAAATTACATGAATGGACAATGGCTTTTATGCTGATATGGTTGTCGATCCAGAGCTGGGATAAAGTAAGACATAACCCACGAAATTACGAAGTGAGGAGTAATAGGACTTGCAGCAAATCAAAACTAGAATTACAGGCAAATGGAGGACAGGAAAAACATTTTTGCTTTGGTGGCGGTTCAGTTTGCAGTACTCTCGTGGTTGTTAATGTACCAATCTGCT
>JAOBRG010399133.1:0-10161 GCA_027574985.1 Umimayanthus nakama | reverse complement strand
CTGTTACTCGAGTTTCACGCTCCGGAGAGTTTCGGAGCGTGAAACTCAAGTAACAGA
Source organism: Umimayanthus nakama (assembly GCA_027574985.1). Lineage (NCBI taxonomy): Eukaryota > Metazoa > Cnidaria > Anthozoa > Zoantharia > Parazoanthidae > Umimayanthus > Umimayanthus nakama. The sequence continues at coordinate 10,104 of JAOBRG010399133.1, read as the reverse complement.
ATTTTAGACAGTTTTTATAACTTTTATAGTTTTGTCCCAGCAATGTTTTATCAATTTTAACAATTTCATCAATTTTATTCTACATTTATGTAGTTATTGTAAGGAAATGTGGCGGGCTATTCGTACAAGAAATGCGGCTCTGTTTAGTCTTCCAGCCATAAAATGTATATCAACTAACAGTGAAAAAAACAATGATGACGTGACGTGACTACTGAAGCATGGTTAGAATACTGACGTTCTATTTATCCTTTCACTGCGTGGCTGTAAATGGAAGCGACAAAAATTGTTTGCTTTTGGTGACATATAAAATGGCTGAAAGGATCTTCCCCTTGCATAAACTCGTTCTATCTTCTTTACTGCTTGGTTACATATATGTGTGTAACGTGAATGCGTTGACCTACCCAATGGTACGATCCATGTTGCAGCGAAATGTGAAGTTTACAGATATAGAACAAGTGGAAGCGCCGGTTCCAACGATTTCAGAGCAGTGCAACGACACTTTGCTTAGTGTTCTGAACGGTACAGAACTGTTGAGATGTACGTAAGTGATCTACTACTCTAGTCTCTTGATTGTACTAGGATACGCTACCTGTTTCTCCGAGTTTGATACATTAAATAGCCGAGTAACTCAGGGTCATAAAATAATGCAGACCTTTCAACCCCCAAATCTTTTAAAAATGGAAAAAGGTAGGTACCTTCAGATTTGGGTCTTACATCACGAGGTTTACAAGCACAAAACCCAACAATGAAGAAAATACAACACTAAATGTACTAGCATTTTCCAATTTTATCATTGTATACTTTGGTTGTGTTCTCGGAGCTTGAGTAGTTTCTCATCACTGCTTCGTTCTGTCATCCTGAGCACGAATTGAACAAATATTGACCTCGTATCGAGTATCTACGATCGAGCCCCCACATAGCGCAACTTTATTGCTCCAAAACTAATGCATTATGGTTGCAAAACATGTGCAAAAAATGATACAGATGAACTTGATTTGGTGTTTCAATTGTGAGATCTTGACACAAAGTCCGAAACTGCGAGCGTCGGGGTAAAAGCCTTTCTATTTTAAAAACATGTTGTCTATTATATTTCGAGCTGTGCCAGACACGAGGTAACACAAGAATTTGATATTTGTTTAGTAGTTTGTCCACTGTTTGGGTTATCTAAAATAACGTTGGTTTTGTTGTATTTATATGCTGGAGCTTAACAAGTCGAAAAAGAAAATTTTGTTGTCATTTCCATAATCGATCAAAAATATCTTATCGAGATCGTCAATAGTATGTACGTAGCAAAAAACTCAAGGTGGAAGTGGTCATTGTGACCTGCCATCAAACTTTGGCGTGTTAGCAGTCTTTTTTAGATAGATAACCTATTAACTTTTTATAATAACGATCAAGTTTTGATTAAGAACTGCTGCTATAGTAGAAAAGAAGAAATTAGAACAAATCTAGCCATAGAACTACAGTTTCTTTTCCAAACTGTAGTTTTCATAAGCAATTTTGCATAAATCATAGATGATGATGTATAAGGTTGCTTTGAAAATGAAAGAGTTTGATAATTTGTCAAAAAAGTAATTCGAAAAATCTTATCTCAAATTTGATTATCTACCGACACTAGTTTTCAGATATTTTCCGTGATATAAATGTCAGTTTCCATGTTTAGAAAGGTTTTAGGATACAATATTTATTTTGTGAGTAGCGAGCCAATGAAACGACGAGAAACTCAAATTCCAGTGTTTGTTATACGGTAAAACAATCATAAGAACCTCCACGTAATTAGTATCTGTACGGTGCATTTAAAAACTCATAGTTGAATTTGCTTGAATTCTTGTAAATAATTTATTATCTTTACCGTTCTTATTTTTATTGTTTTTTGTTGTAATTACCTTGTTTTACTATATTTGTAACGTTTGTTATTGTTTTTAACACACTATTATTATATTTCAGACGGAGACGCCGCAGGCAAACCGGCCGGCGGCCTTTTAATCGGCAATGGCGCATGGCTTGGGTCGTACAGCGAGTGTAAAACCATCCCGGCCGCTCACTACTGCCTGGCAAAGTTGCAGTTCACAATAGCAAACCTCGTAAGTACAGTTTTGCTGTTAATGAAGATAAGTAATTCAACTTGATCGACCTATTATTGTGAGTTTTGTGTCTGGACAACCCGTAACCGTATCTGTACGGTTTACACAGTTGGTAAGACCTCTGCCTACCAGAAGGTCCCAGGTTCAATTCCAGGCCTGGTCGAGGGTTGAACTTTGGGCGACTCCCTTTTGCCACACCGTTTGAGGAAAAGGACGTCTCTAGACGTTCTTGTTTTCTGGGGGGGAGGAGAGGGGACTTAAAAAAACCACCAACTTCTTGATGAGAGTAGTAATCACGTTATTGTTGTCAGTTAATTGAGAAAGCAACTTATTATGTCGCAAGCAGTAGTCATTTTGACCCTCAACCACTGAACCTGCCAAAAAACCCGCAGGGAGCACCTGAAATATCCTGTAACATACTGTACTCAGTACATGTATACATGAAGCCAGACTAGGTTTATTAAAGCGCCTAGTCTTGCTCAAAATCGAGGGGAGGGCATACCATTTGATAGAATGTTGTACATAATACTAATTGGGTTTCTAATTTGTTATTCGGTCGTAATCAAAACTTTTTAAACCTCTGCTCCCTAAGACATATATGGTAAGAAAGCAACAAATTCGAATTAGATATTTTATTCTTGCAGACCCTGATTCCAGTAAGTTGGGGATTGTGTCTCCCAAAGACTTGCAGTGAGACAGATGTTCTATACGGTCTGGAAGATATCATTAAAGGTAAAGCAAAACTTTGATTTTTTATGAATTATGACATAAGTATTGACATATAGCAGACTTTATTGATTTAATTGCTCAAGTAACATACTGATCGTGGTGCTTCTTTAGCAATTTTGTACATAACCCCTCAAAGCGTTTTAAAGTCGTATGCACCAAAATTATGCACATATATTACAGTATCGACGCAGGACAAGTACTCTCACCACAACAAAAAAATCGCGCTGCTTAGCAACTGACCCCTAGGAGGGTACCTTTGGTCGAGTTTAGCTGGGTCTTGTGCCGCTGGCCTCTCCGAACCCCTACCCCATTAAAGTTCTATTCTGTGATCAACCATAGACCCCAAATTAGTCACCTTAGGGCAATTATCGTTGTGAATTCTAGAAACAGGATTCAATGCGAGCCAACTGTTAAATATTAAAAAACAGCCTGAACCATTTTTAACAGCGATTCTTCCTATTTTTAAATCCCTGCTTACTAGAAAATTTTTATCCCATAAAATCCCGAACATTTACGACCCATTCGGCGGCCAAACCTTACTGGTTACCCCCTCACGTTTCCATTTGCCGTAAACTACTATCTTAATTTATCACGACCAGCTCCAATCTGCAGTTGGTAGAGCAACGAAGATCTGTTCCGAACATCGCAGGTTCGAACCTTGATTATTCACAAAAATTAAGTGAGACGTATGGCCATGAACAAACTTTGTAAAGAGTTAACTTCTTATTTTACTACTCACCTTTGACAGGATTTGGCCTTGGAAAGTACATCCATTTAACCGATAAAACTCTTATGGAGATAGGAACGTTAACAACGTCCAGAGCGGTTAACTGCGCCAAGCCATCCAAGTACACTGCCGGGGTTATCGCGACTCTGTAAGATAATTTGGGTTTTTACTGTTTCAATAACAACTTTGCACTTCACTAATCCAATGTAAAATTAGCATTTAAGGAAACTAGAGATAAAGCCTTTTAAAAATTTTTAGTGCACCCATCAAAGTGAAGCTAAGTGAAGTAGAGGTAGAGTTGAAGCAAGTGCACAGTAAAGTTGAAGTAAAGTAAAGTTGAAATGTAGTAATTATGAAATAAAGGTGAATTAAAACTAAGGTGAAAAATACGTAACTACGAATAAAGATGAAAAAAGTTGCGTAAAGGTGAAGTGTAAGAACTTAAAGCGAGCAAAATTTATTAAAGATGAAGTAAAACTCAATTATAGTTTAACCCTCGGAAGTCCAAGCTATTTACTGTTACAAGTTAGCCCAAGGGGGGGGGGTCATTTGGACCCCCCCAAAAAATTTTCGAAACGGTTGCACATAAAAGGTCAGGCTTTTGCATGAAAATAGCTTTTGGTTTGCTAATTACTTTCCATTATAACAATCAAGTTGTAATTAAGAGCTTTTGCTATGGCAACAGTCGTTTCACAACATGTCCGCCATCTTGGCCGCCATCTTGGATTTTTCAAAAATTTGTACTTTACGCAAAACTGAGGCAAATTTTACTGGAATTAGTAGAAAACATGTATTTTCGGCCTAAAATACGAATATAATTGAGAATAGAGTCTAAAAGAAGAAATGAGAACCATTTTTCCAAAAAAATTACAGTTTTTCATTTCAAACTTTAATTTGCATAACTAATTACGCATAAATTATAAGTGATGACGTCATCCAATTAACGTCAAAAAATGCGCTCATTATCAGACTATAGGTACCGAAAGTGTCATCTTGGTTGCTTGAAAGCTTAAAATTTTAGGTCGGAAAAACCTATAGGGGGTCCATTTGACCCCCCTCCCCCCTTGGACTTTCGAGGGTTAAGTAAGGATGAGTTAAAAGGAAAAAAAATGGAGGTAAAGATGATGTAAAGGCGAATTAATAAGAAACAAATATGAAAAAAATAAAGTTAAAAATTGAAACAGAAGCGAAATATATAAAGTTGAAGTGAGTATGAAGTAAAGGTGTAGTAAGGTGAAGTAAAGGTGGAGTAAGTGTGGGGTAAAGATGAAGTAAACGAAGTAAAGATGAGGTAAAGATGAAGGAATATGAAGTAAAGGTGTAGTAAGGTGAAGTATAGGTGGAGGTAAAGATGAAGAAAAGATGAAATAAAGGCAAAGTGAACGTGAAGTAAACATGAAGTAAAGTTGTAGTACTCGTGCAGTATAGGTAAAGTAAAGATAAAGTAAGACGAAGAAATAGTAATAATAAAAATAAAGTTGGTTTATTTACAGCTCTCTACTTGGTAGCTCTTCATCTGTAAAAAGGTGAAGTAAGCAATGATGAGGTAAAGGTGAAGGAAAAAGTAAAATGAAACAAAGGTGAAATTAATTAATTGTAAGTTTAATTGTATCGTCTTTACCTTGTCTAATTTTTTTATTGTTTTCTTTACCATTGCTTAAGAACACTTTGTGGACTCATACTATTGCTGTGCTTTATTGGAACGATCATCGAACTTATCCTTAATTACACGAAACCACCAAGCTCAGCTACAAACAAAAGTTCCAACTTCATGCCGGTTAGCAATAGGCCCGATGCAAAAACTGAGGGATTTCACTCGGCTGCCACCTCAACTAAGGACGACTTGAAACTCCGATCGGATAGTGCGCATGCTCCACTTGTCAGTTCCAATAATGCACCATTTTTCGTTCAACAACATAAGAAAAGTAAGTTATTAGGCATGTTTTGGTATTGCTGTTGTGCTTCTGTTAGCATTTCCTCTGAAATGAAAATATTTGCTGACGTAATTAACTAGTGTTGCTATTATTACTGTCATTATTATTATTGTTATTGTATATATGCATAGAATTTTTGTTTGATAAGTTGAACCCAACGAATGAAAGACTATGATGCCGTCTGTTCTCTGTCAAAGTTTGAGTATGATACGCCAAGTGCTTTTGAAGCCAAGGTATTTCAACATAATTTTAAAAAAGTTAGTATCTTGCACATTGGTAGAACCCTTGGTTTTCACAAGAGTAGAATGTGTTTGTTGTTTTTGGTTTACCTGAGCCATTTCACCAATCATAAAACGGAACAACGAACTATAGTTTCTTTCTTCCTGATTCTTGACCATTGAATTATCACAAAGATTCAGAACTGGATAGTTTTTGTTTCCTTATTTATCCGTCTAGTAGCTGGAGTTGACTTTCACATAAAATACTACTTGCGTCCTTGTAGGCATCGTGGTTGAGATTCTGTTGTGTTTCTCCCTCCTTCGAAACACCAACCGAATAATGGATACCGAGGTCCCTGCTGGTGCTATAACGTCACTGAATGGGATGAGGGTACTCAGCATGTGGTGGGTCATTCTTGGACACACTTTTCTCTGGTCTGTTCTTGCAAGCGGGGTGACAAGTAAGTTGAGTAATAGGTCCTGGAAGGATTTGATATCTGTCTCACGACACAATTAATTACTGTACATCATCATTATATAGTTCACTATTATGAAGGAGGTTACATATATTATAAGAAATAAAATCATATATGAACAGCGGTTCATAGAATGGACACGAGATAAGATCTTAAGATTTAAAGACTTAAATAGTTCTACCTAAACTAGCTGTTAAGCTAATGCTAAGTGGGCAGGTCCCGATCACAGCCTGCGCAGATGGCTCGAAGGATGTTATTGCAGGCATGGCGGCTGATTTAAAGCTCTGCAAGGTTGGGGCTTTTACCATGTAGATTCCAAGTTCTTGTTGTTCTGGGGAAGAAGGAGTAGCCGAAGGCATTTAGATTGGAAGATAGTTGATGGTAGGTAGAGTCACTGCGTCTAGCATGCCTTGCATTAGGGGAAAGGAAATATTAACTAGATTGTTACGAATTTTGTAGAAAAGAACAGCTTGTTGAAATAAGCGACGGTGTTCCAAGGAGTCCCAACCTAGAGTACTAACTAACTGTGAGGTGCTTGTTGTGTGACTGTAGTCAGAACAGACAAATCTAGCAGCGTTCTTTTGCACTTGTTCGATCTTAGTAACATCAGTATTGGTGTAGGGATTCCAAACAGGGGCAGCATATTCCAGGCCAGGCCTAATGAGTGTAAAATAGGCACGTTCCCTGACTTCCTTGCTGCACGGCTTAAGTGTCCTGCGCAAAACACCAAGAGTTTTGTTAGCCTTATGTGCGACTTTTCTACAATGGCTGCTCCAACGTAGGTCACGCGAGCACTTCACACCCAAGTAATCATGAGACTGCACTGTGGGTAGCGGGTGGGAGTTGATGTTGTACTCGTGCAGACTAGCGTTGCGTTTGTTGGTAATGGGCAGTAATTTACATTTTAGTGCATTAAAGTCCATTTGCCAGGTGACTGCCCATCTCGTGAGGCTGTCAAGGTCACCTTGTATTTTTGCGTGATCCGCAGTTGTAGAATCTTCTTCATCTTCGCATCTTTAAAGGAATCTTTAAATTTGAATCAACTCCATGACCTCTGCGATGCTGGGGCACGTGCTCTTACCACTGAACAACGAAGCCATCAATGCTAGTCAGGTCAATTGTGAGTTCTAACAAACTGCGAAGATCTTCTATTATATCCAACCTATTCACTTTTCCACTTTAGTTTGGTGGCAACTAAGCTAAACACCCTGTTCCAGGGCGAAAAACATACCATATCAACTTTTGTTGATCGAACCCATTTACTCAGAGTACTCGCCCATGCAGATAAAAAGCAGTTTTTCAAAACAGCTAAACATCATATCCCACAGTCAAAAAACATACTACATCAACTCTTGACATCCAAGCACCCAAGCCCCAACAGTCTCTTTTGTGTTGTAATATACGAAGTCTTGAACTTGGCCTGAACTAACGTAGCAACAAACTAGAGAGATCAGTAGGGCTTAATTAGTTTGTCGTCGCCTAACTAAAGGAATTTTTCACTAGTATTTAGTGTTTCAAAGGAATGAACTTATTTTGAATACAACTTATCATAAGTTAAGCTTTCGTGGCTTAAATGAAGTAGATTGAAACAGATTGAAACATAAGCCAACATCCTAGAAAGATCGTGTAACTGAAAAGCTTGTTTAAGAAAATGAATAAAATAAACAATTTAATAGATATTAGTTATGCTGGTTAATTACACTTTAAAAATATCTGTAGTTAATTGCTAAGTTTGTTGATGATTTGACAAACTTCTGTTTTATAGGCAATTTGCTGAGTGTGTTTACACTTCAAAAGAGGTTTACCTTCCAGGCGATTATGAATGCACAATTTTCCGTTGACAGCTTCTTTTTCCTCAGGTTTGTAGCTAAAAATAATAACAAGAACGTTAATAAACGCTCCCGAGGGTTTTACAGGCTTACGATCAGTTAAAAGTAATTTACCAAGGAACATTTTAGTCTGAAAGTGATTAACCAAGCTTTGGCATGTATATGCAATTTTGGGCTAGTTAATTTTGGTTTTTATATGAAGATTCAAGTTTGATTACCAACTGTTGCTATGGAAACAGTTTGTTAACAACATGTCCGCCAATTTGGCTGCTATTTTGGAATTTTCAAAACATTTTTTTTTCAGCAAAAATGCAGCAAATTTTCCTGAAACTAGTAGAAAACATTTTTTCACAGCCTCAAATATCAATAAACTAAGAATAGTGTAAAAAAAGGAAGTCTTAAAAACAATTGTCAAACAGTTAAAGTTTTCGTCTTCAAACTCCAACTTGCATAATTAATTTTTCATAAACTATTATTGAAGACGTCATCCAATATGTACATTGTCAGACTACAGGTACTGAAAGTTGCATTTTCATTAATTCAACGCTTTGATTTTTAGGTTGGAAAAACCTATCGGGGTCCATTTGACCCCCCATCCCTCGGACGATCGAGGTTTAGTTATTAATTAATAAAGATTGTTGGGTGTTTGCTATCATCTAATGCATTAGTTTGACCATAGTTATAGAAATTGTACTACGACTTTGTAAAGATGGATTTAGGAGTTTTGTGTCTCTACAGCGGCCTTCTGGTTTGTTATTTGTCGCTACGTCAGATGACCAAGTTGGACGGCCATCTTCCGCTTTTCAAGTTTTACTTTCATCGGTTTTGGAGGTAAGATCTACGTTTTGGCTATGGTTTTTCCCTGTTTGATTTCCCCACATGACTTTGAAGTTTCAGTTGCAATTGCAGTTGGGCTTCATTCTTCAAACTCTTTTTACCTGCAATTTCACAAATGAAATTTTAACTGGATTATTGTCCGTGTGGTTTAATCCTAGCAGGGATATTGTAAAAAGAGTTATACGATGGCATAAAGGGGGAAGGGGGTCAATCGGACTCCAACCTCGATTTTTTGACACCTTTCATCCGATTGACTTGATATTTGGTATATATGAAGAACTTTTATTGTACTTTTAATTAATCAAAACCACGTGGTGTTTAATTGGTTTCCATGACAACCACAACAAAATAAATGACGTCACTGCGGCCACCATCTTGGATTTTAAAATTTTCAGGTTTTCGGATTAAACACTGAAAATGTTGAGAAAATAGCATTTAGCGACTGGAATGCACAAAATTGAAAGAAACCATTTGAAGTTCTCAATATTTGGAAGAAAAAGGCGTTTTTAGCGAAAAATTTCACACTTGTAGGCAACACACGGGTTGCATGACTTTTTGTAATGACGTCACCTAGCTAGGGTCAGAAGATGTGTTTATAAATCTTTCTAAATTGGGCAAAGAACAAAAAACTTAAGCCAAAAATATCGAGCGAGGAGGATGTTAGGTTTCCCCTCCCCCTTATGCCTTCCAGGGTTAAAAGCCAAGTAATCTGGAAACGAACTATCTCGGACTTTCCTTATTTCGTAATAAGAAGCAAAGTGACTTGGAAATACAGGTTCTTTTGTTCTACTGTAGTAGGCTTCCGTTGGTCATGGCTAACCATTGACTTTCACATCTGACCATAAGTGTTACGACTTTCTACTAGCCTTGAGCAGCTTGAGTTTGTATACTGCAGTAAAAATAAACTTTTTTCTAGCAACCCGCACATGTTCACTTAGGTTGGGTTGCACTACAATATTGTAAAACCTGAAGTCATGTTGAAGTATGTCAGTTGTTAGAATTAAGAAAGCACGACGAGAGCATGGCAATGTAATATTTAAAAAAGAGAACTAAAAAATCATGCAAGAGAGAACACTTTTTGACCCAACAAAAGTCCCTCGTCAGCGTTATTAGACAAGCTGTTGTTGATTGCTCTAGTTAACACTTTCAATTAAATAGATTGTAACTGACAATTAATTAAAGTTATTATATAGACTGCAGTGTTTTACAAGGATTTCTAACACCGAGAAATGTGGTATCTGAACACACGTAAAAATACAATATTTTTACA
>JAOBRG010399122.1:0-10162 GCA_027574985.1 Umimayanthus nakama | reverse complement strand
CATAGGATATGAGCTGAGATCCTAGTTGTGCAGGAGCCAATCAGAGAGCTCCGTTGCCGTTATCTAGTGACTTGTGTTTATAATAACTTTGGATTACCACCTCCAGACAAAATTTTTAAAGTGGCAGCTCTTTTTGTCAGTGTCACGGAAGAGGAAACTCGTTAAATTAATAAAGAAGCAACTCCAGCAAACACAAAAACCACCTGTTTGGTAAGTGCTTAACAGCTATGCCCCTCCCCCCTCAGTACAGTTTGGTAATATCTCTGAATCGCTGCCACCTCCACTTCAAAGGATTGTTGTTTACCATATTACGATAATCGATTCTCGTTGTACAGCTCTGCTGGTGGTCCAAAAATGACCTTGTGTTGGTAATTCGCCAGTTAACTTAAAAACAAGGTTACAGTTTAAAAGTGGCAACAACAAGTGTTCATTACACTGACTCAAGAATTACGAAATTGAAACTCATTGTAGGGGAGTTACAGGCCCGTAGACAGGGGGTGCGCGGGGTGAACATGCATCCCCCCCCTACAAACCAAGGTGTCAACCTGATGGAACCATGAAAGATTTAAGATATTACAAAATAACCTAGCGGTTATAGAATTGACAGTTTCAATGCATTTCACGCAAACTGACGAGCTCGAATTTCTAATTATTTTGCGGGGGAGCATGCCCAGGGACCCCCCCCCCCCCCCCACACACACACACACATACACCGAACAGTTTACATTTTCGGAAAAATGTTAAGTCCAATACTTAACGCTGGTTTACAATGAGTGATACTCTTCCCTCCTCAGTCGGCGTTACAGCCTTTTCATTAGAGCCAGTTTGATCGAACTCACCTTTTCCTTGTTCGTGCCCGATAGGAATTCTGGGTAATATTGGAGTTGGAGTGGCTACTTCAAAAACATGGTTCTTTAATTTGTTCAAGTAAGTATTGCAAATGACACATTGTTCTTGCCTACTACTATTCGGACTGCGTTTAACAGAACTCTTTCACTCACTGATAGTTAAAGATTTCTTTTCGTGAAATTAACATTGGTAAACAAGCAGATCTTTGCACGTACGATAGATCAAATTGTATGTTAGCTGTTAAGGTGATATCGATATGCCAAATAACACAGAAATTCGAAGAAGTAATTTGTGTTGTTGGGGAGATATGCACGACAGCTCAAAGACAGATACTGTTTTCGATAAGTACTTTTTTACATTTTCTGGGAGTTCTATCAACTTTTCTAGACCTATCTTTCACACACAGCGAATTGTTGAGCCACTTCAATTAACCGTTTCCTTCCCTTGAACACTTACTTAGGCAATGCCTTAATCCAAAAAACAGTTCAAAGTCTTCAGATTCCTTAAGCATACGTTTCCGGAATGAAGTCATGAGGTTTGTTGGTTTGCACAAACAACTTAGCGCACAGGCCTCCCAGCATTCTAAGGCCCAAAATCACGATTTTAATTGTTTTCTTTTGCAGAATCAGAACTATTATCTGAGGTATTTTCATATCTTTCTGTTTTAGAAACAGAGGTCGCCCTATAACAAACATTTGTAACTGCACTATTCTTATTAAAGAAAACTAAAAGGGTTCCATCTTTAGTCTCCATTGCGCAAACATACTACAAATGATATTTACAGTATTGAATAACTATCATTAAACGACATTGGGTGTCTACACGATGAAGGTTCCCTGTGGAAAATTACATTTGTGCCTTTTTTAAAATTTTCACTTGCGACCTTTGGTTTTCCTTTTTTTGAGGTAAAAAGTTCAACCGTCTGTGTGTGGCATTAGTAGTGCTTGAGTTCTCTCATTCTACGTCAATGAAAAAAATTGTCAAAATCAGCTGTTAGAGGGTTTTTTTTCTTATCGGTACCCCAGTGGCGTTGCCAGATTAAATCCGCTTTTCACAACGATAAAAATTTATAAACGTTTATCAACTCGCCGAAGCTTTGGTAGCGAACAAGCTGCAAGTGTAAAGAAATAAACAATGATCCAAAGTATAGGAAAAAACTTTTTTTAAATATGAAACGATACTTTTTTATTTCATTTTATACGTATGTCATAAACACACAGTTTTATTAATAGGATCCAACCATATAATCGGTAAAGTATATTATAACGTTTGTTTAATATCGGTTTATAAATAATATCTTTAAGTACAGTGCACATAAAGTAAGTAAACAGCACGACCCTGCTACCGTGCGGGTACTGGTACAGCCGTGACTCCTTTTATGTTGTTCTAAATTCTCCGAAAATGCAACTTTAGTTCCTTCGGGTTTTTGCTAAAATCAACATCTTATGACCAGATTCACGATTAATTTGTCTCCGAAATGCAGTGAAAAGTGCTTTGCGATACACGAAGCCTTTATCGTACTGGTCAAAAACAGGCCCGATGGTCCGTTTTGCGCCAGATGTTTTGGTTTTGTCGAGTATGCTTGCAATTGTACTTTCGTTGCTATAGTCGGCCTTCAGTTGAACCAGTTCCTTCCCTACCATTCACCAGTAGCTGTTCAGCAGTCAATGTAAAATATCTTCATAGCCCAAAGCCTCAGCTTCCCTGGTCACAGAAGCTTGTAGTTATACTTTAAATAACATACAATACTGTCCAGTACGCAAAGCCTTGAAAGGCTTGAGGCACGTTTCATAATTCCAGGCAGACCAGAGCAACAGTTGGAGAGTATAAAGCTTTAATCGTAGTCTCATTTTGCACCCTCGTCTTGTCTGCAATCGGTGACCAGCTTGGCCTCAAATCCACACCTCGCCACTCCCTCCGCATAGTCGCATTGCTCGCACGGACAGCGTCAGAACCAAAAAACAGCTCATCGCCACCGTCATCAGACTGTACTCCATGACTACTTCGGCTACTGAGTAAGTTCTTGTCACTCGATCAATTCTTCTTTCGTTCTCAAAACGAGTTGCTGCGCTAGAGTGCCGCAGTGGAGCCATGGAGCGTCTAGAGCACAACTTGGCAGTACTCTGCATCTTAACCAACACTTGTGACGACTGTCTCGCAGTTCGATGGAGTGACCTTTTATACCACTTCGCACACTTAACTTTGTTTCCGTTTCCGGTTGCGGCGTTTAACTTTTCAATCACTGTCGCACTTGCAAGCTTTGAGACTCGATAATTAGCCGTCTTTGCCCCTGTCAGCACAGTGCTTAAAATAACCATTATGGCATAAAGAATTTCCTTAACTTCAAACATTGATTGAAAATAGAATATTGATGCCACGACACATGTCACTATTGAAAATTAGCTGCATCACGGAATACACGAACTGGAATATACCTTCGGCTTCGCCTGGTCTTGGTTTTCTTTAGGCGAAAAACATTTTGGTCTTTCGAAGATGGCAATGATTTAATTTTGATTATTAATGAGAGTTGCAGATCACCCAGACGTACATATAAATTCTTGAGATAAGTAGTGTCGCAACTTGGAAACTCTTTCAGCCGGATATTTTAATCTTTCACAAAGGTTGCGCAAGTTAAGCGTGGCATACTCGACCCCGTGTCCTCAATCTATTTCTATGTGCGCTACCTGCGGGATGTCAGACGGTGAACAAAAAAAGAGTCTTAATGATAAAGTATAACTAGACTAGACTATCCGTGACCCAAAAGTCCCAAACGTGTTTTTAAAGCCGCGTGCGGGTGCCGCGTTGGTATGGATGTGCGGCACGAAAATCTTCCCCCCTTTTAGACCTAATTTTTCCCTTAAAACCAACTTTAGACCCGACACTGATAGTGTTACCCATTTGAAGGGCCTTAAGTGAAACATCTGTGACATGAAATACGGGCTACTCCCCAAACGTTACCCAATTCAATTCAGAACTACCTTGGAGACGAGAGGTTAACTCGTGTCGAAATATTCACTTGAAAAGCGGCAAGCGAACGCGAGTGACTCTAAATTTTCTCAACACAGCAGATTCAAAGTCCAAAGCAGCGAGTCGCTCGGTAGATCAGATCTAAATGTCAAAATATACACCCAGTTCCACCTATTTTAAGCTCGTGCGAGGAAGTATTCACCCCCTGGGCTCGAAATCATCCATGAGCTTTCGCAAACTCTTGACAAGTTTATCAAAGCGAGTAGTGACTGTTTTAGTTTGAAATTCTGAATCAGTGGAGAAGAACCGAAAGTTTGACAATACAAATGAAATGTCTTGACGATGTTTGATTATGAACCAGAGAACTCCCAAATACGCTTCCAACTCCGAACTGCCGCATTTTCTAAATAAGACGCTCACTGCGTTCATATAAAACTTGGCCATATCGATTCGACGTTTAAACGGAGTTGGCGTCTAACCGGGGCTAGACGTTTATTTGCTGCCAGGTTAAAATTTCCTCCATTTTTCAGGTTGATTATTTTAGTTTTTTTTGTAATTGACCACAAGTATTGTATACATAGGTTATAACTGTAGCGTGTTGCATAATTCACGTTGATCGTTGACAAATGAAGGATAACATAAACAAGGGTATAAACTACAACAGTAACAAGTCTTTTTCATTACCATGAATATCTTGACGATGTTTGTTATGAACCAGAGGTCGAGCACTCCCAAATACAACCCAAATTGTCAACTGTGCCCCTAGACGTCCCTAATCTTTATTAAGCCTTAACCTTTTGCTTAATCTCCAGTCTAAAATACTACCCCACTCTTTACTAGCTAAGCCCCCACTCTCTAAGGTCAAAATCTTAAAGTCCCAAAGGCAAAAGCAAGGCCTTTTTAAATTTAGACAGTTCCACTTGCCTGCAGGGAGTAATTGGCTGAGCGACCCGGCCTGTGGAAGGGCGGTTTTGATATGCTGCAGTTTTTCGTGCTCCTTCTACCAAGTTTACCTTTTTGCAACCATCAAACCTATCACAACTTTTCGTTAATTACTTTTAAGCTGCATCTTTTATAAGCCAAATGAATACACGCTTTTTATAAAAACCAGTAACTTTCGGCTGAGACTGGGCTGTTCTTAACGTTTTGGCTATTTCTGTCTCAAATTGTTCTTAAGTTGTTCTTATTAGTTATTTCCTGATATAATTCAAAAGCAGTGGATTACTTGCCCGAAACAATAAAAAGGCGCTAAGAGATCACTCTTCCATCGTCCGATGAACCTGCTAACTGTTTGATCTTGTGTTGTATCATTATATTATTGTTATTATCATTATTAATCAAACTTTATCACTTTTATAGTACTGGTAATTAAAAACTTAACTTATGCAGTGAATAGGCAGCCCAAGTCTTGCAAGGCGATGCATTTGAATAATACTTAAGGGAACGTCCTTTGGACGTGCATATATTTGCAGATACAAAGCGGTGTAACAGCTGCGAATGAAAATAAATAAGAACACAGAGATCTTGAAACGATTAAGAATGCTCAGTCATCAAACTTTGGCCCAATAAGTTTACGTTCTTATTTTTCTAAACGAAATTAGTCTTTATACCTCGCACAATACACGTGATGTTTACCTACGGTTTTAATAAAATAGCAATTGACATGTCAGATTGAGTCCGTTATGCTGAAAGTTGGTTAAAAACTATACCCAGGTTTAGACGAAACTTTTATTATTAAATTACCTTGTATAGAAACACGTACCATCTTTCTAAAGTATTAATAAAGTACACTCCAAGGAAACCCCATTACGTAAACCGGATTAGCGCTATTAATCCCACTTTGGAACAATCAAGGCTTAGCCTTCCGGGGCGGCTTCGCTATTTTGGTATATTAACGTGGGCGGTAGGAGATAGCAAGCGGAAATGGTTACTCGCCCACCAACGGTGATTCTGGAGTTGATCTCTGGTTCGAGGGAGAAATTTGAGCTGATGGTGGACCCCAGGTACTGAAACCAGTCGACCGCGTTGGGTTAGTGATTCCCTATGTGGATGGAGAGGAGTTGGTTTCCTGTCCCATCACCTCAATCTTTTTGATACTGATAGTGAGGCCGAACTCGCCACAGGGATGCGCAAAGCTGTTAATCAACCTCTGGAGTGCTTCTTCAGTGTGTGTCGCCAGTGCAGCGTCGTCGGCAAAGAGGGCCAGTCTCTGATGGTAACATGCCTGACCTTGGTCTTGGCTCTGACCAGGTTAAATAGCCTGCCGACTGATCGGGTGTGCAGATATACTCCGTCCTCATTCTCGTTGATCAGGGGCATCGAGAAGAAGATCCCGAAGAGTGTTGAGGTGAGCACACAGCCCTGCTTGACTCCACTGTTGATGGGTAATGGATTTGATGTTGCGCCATTGTAGTTGACTGTGCTGCGCATATTGGTGTGGAATGACTCGATGATGGAGTGCAGCTCTTGGGGGAAGCCGATCAATCTTCTGCAGGAGCTTGAAGAGTCCCCTTCTGCTGACAAGGTCAAACGCCATCGTCAGGTCTATGAAGGCGAGGAAGAGAAGTTTATTTTGCTCGTGGCGCTTCTCCTGCAGTTGTCTCACGGAGAAGATCATGTCGCTTGTGGATCTACCCGCACTAAACCCGCACTGGGATTCGGGGTACACTTGCATTGCCAAGAATTGTAGTCGGGCCAAGATCACTCTGGCAAACACTTTGCCAGCAATGTTCAGCAGCGAGATGCCCCGGTAGCTGTTGCAGTCACTACTGTCGCCTTTGTTCTTCTACAGAGTCACTATCTTGGCGACGCGCATGTCCTGTGGGTGCAGAGCCCTCCTTCCAACACAAACAGAGCAGCTCGTGTAGATCCTCAATCATGCAGCTCTTCTTTCCCTGCCTTGATCCCTTCTCCGGGAATGCCGTCTTCTCAACGAGCTTTACCGGTGGAGTAGCAGTTGAAACCTTTTCTCAGTTCTTCCTCCATACTCTTCGTCCAGTTCTTGCTTGACGGGTAGCTGGCAGATAGTATCTAGTGCTGCATCGGTCACGGTATTCTGCGTTGAGCACAGTTCGAGGTAGAGCTCTACCCACCGCTCCCTCTGTTTCTACTGTTCGATGATGTTCTCGCCTGACTTTGATTTCTGCGGGACGCTTTTTGAGGTAGTCGGGCCGGTGGCTTGCTTGATGCATGCCAGCGTACATACCACCTGTGTTGCCGTAGTCTGCATCAGCTTGTATCCTCTGATTTAGCTTGAGCCAGTAATCGTTCGCACAGCATCAAAAAGGTCTCCTGGCACTTGCTGCGGGCGCCCCTAAGTTCATCCCTTGTAACTTGGCAAGGAGTTTTCTCATGCGTGCAGCAGTGCAGTTACTAGAGTTACGGCTGGTATAGTAACTAATTTTACACTGTCTTGTAGCATAGTTACATAGTTGTTAACATAGTTTATTTTGTGAAAGTTTGTATTTTTGTGTTTGTATATAGAGAAGAGGCGGCTAGTATTTAAAACTGTTTTTTTCTGATGGATGTTCTTTACCACCAATATATAAGATTATTTTGTCTAAAGGCCTGGCTAAACTAGATTACACGTAGCGCACTACATTGTCGCGTGCTACATATGTCTTAAATGTTTCGCAGTTTAGTCACCTTGGAAACATTGTAGCGCATGACAAAATTTTGTAGCCGAGACACGAAAAGTGTTTCTGGGAAACTTTAGAAACATTTCTTGTGTCCCTACATGTCGCTCGATTGTAGCTTGCATGTTTAGCCGCCCAAGGACACATGCTGGCGACATTTCGGCTACAATGTACTCGCTACATGTATCCTAGTTTGGCCAGGCCTTTATACTATCTGGCAATGTATTCCATTCCCTTCCCTTTCATTCTATTCTATTCCGTTCCATTTCATCCCTTCCCATTCTATTCTTTCATTTCTACTTTATTCTTTTCTGATCTATTCTATTCCAGTCTGTTATATTCTATTCTACCTTATTCTATTCTATTCTACTCTATTCTATTCTACCATATTCTGTTCTGTTCTATTCTATTCTAGTCTAGCTTATTCTGTTTTAGTCTATTCCATTCCATTCTATTCCAAACCATTCCATTCCATTCCTCTTCATTCCACTTCATTCTATTCCTTTCCTTTCCATTCCACTCCATTCTTATCCCTTCCACTCAATTTTATTCGATTCGATTCCGTTATGCTCTATTTCATTTCACTTCACTTCACTTTATTTTATTCTATTCTTTTCTAATTCTATTCTTTTTGTTGTGTTATGCTACATAATATAATATGAAATATAAAATAATACTACTAATAATACTACTAATAATACAATATAAAATAATATTATATAATATAAAATAATATGATATAATATAGAATAATACACAATCAGTTTTGCACAAAAAAACAATGTTTGCCAAAGACAACCATTTTCCCAAAAATATATTTTGGCCCAATGAACCCATTTTGGCCAAATGCAACTAAGTGATACAAACCAGTTTGCCCAATTAGTACAAATTTTGGTCAAATACCTTTTTTCGGCAAATTAAAACCAGTTTGGCTAAATACTACCCATTTTCAGCAAATGCAATCAATTTTACCAAATGCAGTCCATCTTGTCAATTTTTCTCAAAAACAACCATCTCAACCCTATAAATGCAATTTTGCCCAAATTGAACCATTTTCTCCCAGATACAACCATTTTGCCCAAATAGAACCAATTTTGCCCAAATGCAACCGTTTTAACACAAATAGAATCAATTCGGCACCTAAACAGCCAGTTTGGCCAAGTAAAACCATTTTGCCAAAATAGAAACATTTTACCTAAAAACAACCATTAGCGTAGCGCTCAAATAAGAGCAATTTTGCCCAAATACAACAATTTTGCCAAACAGAACCAATTTCGCCGAAATACAACCAGTTTGCCACAAAGAACCAATTTTTAAAAAATAGTACTAGTTTGCCTTTATACAACAATTTTGTTGAAACAGAGCCAATTTTGTCCAAATATAATCATTTGCCCAAATAGAACCAGTTTTAACCAAATACAACCGTTCTGTCCAAATAGAACAATTTTTTGCCCAAATAAAACCATTTTGACCAAATTGAACCAATTTTGCGATAATAATTGCAAAGTTGCCTTATAATAAAACCATTTTTCCCAAATAGAACCAACTTTGCCAAATACAGCCATTTTACCCAAATAGAAGCCTTTTTTCCCAAACAGAACCATTTTGCCCTAATAAAGCAGTTTTGCCCAAACAGACAAACATTTGACAAAGTACAACCATTTTGCCTGAATAGAAGCAAATTTACCCAAATAGACAAAATTTTGCTAAAATACAACCATTTTGCCCGAATAGAAACAATTTTGCTTAAATAGACAAAATTTTATCAAAACACAACCATTTTCCAAAAACAAAACCATTTTGCCCGAAAAGAAGCAATTTTGCCTAAATAGACAAAATTTCGCCCAAATACAACCATATTCCAAAAACAGAACCATTTTGCCCGAATAGAAGCAATTTTGCCTAAATAGACAAAAACTCGCCAAAATACAACCATTTTCTAAAAGCCGAACCCTTTTGCCCAAATAGAAGCAATTTTGCCCAAATAGACAAAATTTTGCCCAAATACAATCATTTTACAAAAACAGAACCATTTTGCAAAAACAGAACCATTTTGCAAAAACAGAACCATTTTGCAGAAACAGCAGAACCATTTTGCAAAAACAGAATCATTTTGCAAAAACAGCACCATGCCAAAATATAATAATTTTGCAAAAAGGAACCAGTTTTAACCAAATTGACACACTTTTACCCAAACAAAACAACATTCCTCAAAAACCAACAATTTTGCTACTTTTTCTACTCTTTCTAGAGGGAGTATCGACTTGTTGACCTTACCACTACCGGCACCACGCTCTACTAACTGAGCTAACTGGCATTTGATGGACAGTTACAACAATTTAAAATTTATATACCATTGAATGTAGGCAATGTCTTAAAAGTAGATTTAAATCCAAATAAAAAGTTGTATTGGTCTCGATTCGACATCCTATTAGAGCCACGCTCTACCAATTGAACTATCACGCATTTGATGCACAGTTACTCAAATTTAAGATTTATTAACCAATGAATGTAGGCATTGTTTTGAAAAACAGAAAAAAACCCAAATGAAAAAGTTACAGGTCCGTATGGGTATCGAACTTGTGACCTTACAACTACTGGTCCCTTGAAGCTCCAATTTAAGATTATTAAAATAACAAGAAGCAAGTAAATTGCTTTAACTCGTGCCTCTTAAAGTGAACTGAAACCGAATACATAGCGTATACTATACC
>JAOBRG010399111.1:0-10162 GCA_027574985.1 Umimayanthus nakama | reverse complement strand
GGACCTTACATAGTTGTGCAATGCCGGCAGGGCAATACATATCGTGTGAAGAGAGCTGATAATTTTCGAAAGAGGATACTACGTCACCATGATCAGCTACGTCCTTTCCATGGCAGACCAACTAAGCTACGCTCAACAGAAAGTTCTACTGATGCCCCCATACCAGTTGGACCAAAGTCTTGGTCCCCAGCTGCGAAACAGATCCATTCGACGAAGCCCACCGAATGACCTTGGCAGAGAGCGATAGCAAGTCAGAGATGGAAGATAGACCTGTACAAGTCAATCCCCAACTTTGCAGGGGAATGCGACAAAGACGCCCTCCAGTCAGATTTGGAGACTGGGAAGGCGGCAGTGACAGTGATGACAATGTTTAATGTTTTTGTTATTGGATTTCCTCTGTACCCCAAGGGGAGAGGAGTGTAAGGTAGAACCCGGGCACTCGCCTTATGTGAGAAGGGAGACCTGGAACCGAACATGTGCTCGTGTTCCGTGTTGTGTTCCGAGTTGTGTTCCGAGTTATGAAGGATTGCTTGTTGTGAGTTGTCGAGCAGAACCGCGAGTTTACAGCACAACGATGTAGCAGTGTCGGGGTTGACTTCTGGCCCCTCAATCTTCGTCGTATAAGCCTCAAAGTCCTCATATATGATATAAGGCACCTTGAGCTGCTTAAAATGATAGCTCTCAAAGCGAAGAACGTTGTGTTTTGCGTCCGGTATGACAATTTTCTGCGCTACATTTGCTTTGCACTCATCTGCATGGTCAGGCAAGTGTTGTTCAGACACTTTGGGCTGAAGGCAATAGCGACAGAAGCATTTCCTTTCGCGGTGCTTGGTCTGGTCATACAGAAGGCGGTTCATATCTTTTAACCAGCAGTAATGGCTCTGCTCACCCCTTGATACTGCTGAAGTACATGGGGAACAAAGATCCGTTTTCATACCCAAAGACACTGACAGCAATCTTGTTGTGAGTCTCGAACCTCGGTATTTTGTCGATGCTGACAGGGAACTCAATTCCGTCAAAGTCCAGCTCTCGTTCGTATGGCCTGTAATGGCTTATTCTATGGGATAGTGCGGCTGGATGAAGAGCTGACAAGACTGACCACTGAAAGTTATCTTTGTTTTTGACGTTAATGATTGCTTGCTTGCGTTTTATATGAGCAGGCAAGTCAAGGTAAGAGCTTCCTCTCAGAGGCTGGTACTGCGCGATGTTGAGGTACAGCTTTAAGGCTCTATCAAATACCTAAAATGAGCCCTCCTTCGGGGGTAGAAGCGGAATCTTTTCAATATAATTATTTGTTATTCCCAGATGTTTTTCGACCAATGATTCATGATTCATTTATAGAATTTCTTCATGGTTCATGATTCATTTGTGTTATCATGAGACAAAAACTCAAGATTCATTTTTTCTGTCCATGATTCATGATTCGCTGCGTGCGAGATGATGTGATTCATGATTCCTTCGCTTTTTAAGCCGTGATTCATGATTCAAGATTCCGCTTCCACCCCCGACCCTCCTTCATGTAGTTCTCAATCCTCTTCAGCAATTCGGTCTTGGCCTCTCTTACTTCGTCGTCTATCCGGGCGTCGTAAGTAAGCGCGGCCGTTTTGTGGTTAAACTGCGCGTTGGCAATGGCATGTTCCCCTTCGGTTTTTGCTTCAATAGTTCTGCTCCCTCAAATACAACTCGCCCTTATCGTCTTTAGTATGCTCATGATTAGCCGGTACGTTATGATCCAGCCGATAGCAAAGTGTGTCCTGTGCAAAGCCAACTCGTTATTGTTCCTTGACTTTTCAAGGACTGGCTCCGCCAAGAGTTCGTCTACGAAACGATTCATCTCCTCATCAGAAAAGAGTCTTCCTTTTCCTTAGAGCAGGCACGGGCGCCGCTTCGTCCGAGGTTTCGGAACAAGACGCTCTTGCCGTGCTTCAGGAACAGGGTTTGCATCTTTAAACTTGGCCTGTCGCAGTTTGGGAACAGGGCGTGTGGCTTGAACACTTCCATTAGTTACTGAAGTCTTTGACTTTGGTATAAGACTTGTTACATCATCACTTTTTGCCGTGTCAAGGTTAGTAAGTGCTTCATTCAAAGCTGCGTCAGAAATCACACCAGATCGGTGCAAATTTTCCCAAACAACAAAGTAAGCTTAGAGCAAAAAAACGGCAATCATCTATCTATTCCTATGTGAGCAATATGTACATTGGGCTAACTCGTCGAGTACAAAGTCATAGTTGCGCTTAGCGCGACGCTCCTTATAAACTAAAATGAGCTAAGATGTTGCCACATAGACGACAGTATCGTATCCGCTTGCGTTCCCTTCCCGTTTTTGCAGCAAGGTTGAAATGTAGCAATATTTCCAAACGCAGTTTGTATTGCAGCGAGTGATTTTTCCCATAGTGAGCCACATGCACTTCTCATACTGCCGCTATTTGTTTGTATCTACAACCTGTTACGATGTATCTATTTAGGAATTCACTTAAGTTTGGCGGCCCGTGAGGAGGGTGGGCCGCTTCTCTTGTCAACCAGGGTTAATACATTTTGGTGGGGCTGGGGCTGTCCCCTCGTGCTCTTAGTACTACTGTAGTGCTTACTACTTACCGCTTTCTCTCCGATTGGGGGTAGGTTGGCTCTCTGAGCTCCGTACCCTTCCAAGGGGTAGGGTGCTCTCATATGTTACAAAATTATACCTAAGAGGGGAGGGGTGGAGCTCAGGGCTTTCCTGGGGACTGGGGCGGGTCTCATCTGTTGTTCCCGGGGAGGGGGGGGGGTTGGCTGGGAAAAATACGGCTCCCAGGAAGGGGGTGCGCTCGTGCCCCCTCTTTCTATACTACTACCTGACTTGCGAGTTCGTTTGGTCGAAGCCTGCAGCTATCGGCAAATTCTCTATTTAATTCCCTACCTACAGAAAATACTGCCCTGTGATTTGCTGGCTTACAGTGTATTTTTCTTTTATCCGCGCAATTAAATCCTTAATACCTACACGTGCTCTTAAAACCTTTGTTGGCACAGTCATCCGGGAACTCTTCTTAAGATAAACATCGACCGTTGACTGTGAGCAGATTGACTTATTGCAAACTTGTTTTAACTTTTAAAGAGTAATGGAAATTAAATTTTTAACTTTTTTTTTTATTCGCACAAAACATCGGAAAATGTATTTAGGGATTCTATCTGTGCGCGCGGCAACTCTACCTTTTTTCCACAAAAGTTTTAAAATTGTATTTTTTGTAGGTATGGAATTAAAAGGAAAAACCCCCTTTGTTCTCGATGAATTAATGAAAAATTGTAGTTATTTTATGAAAGTGAAAACACCACTCGTGCTTCGCACTCGTAGTATTACTATCACTTTCTTAAAATACTCGTGCAATTTTTCATTAATTCTTCTCGAACGGTGGTGTTTCTTATACTAATACCGACATGTGCTATTTTAAAACCATGCACAATTGGAACGGTCATCCGGGAACTTTTCTTTACATGTCACGAAAGCAAACACCGACCCTTGACTGTGAGCAGACTGACTTATTAAGCACGTGATTTGCAATAGCCAATAGATGAGTTGTTGTAGATGAGCTCACATCACCCGTGAGTGACCTTTTGTCACGATTTGAACTTTTTTTAACTTGTAAAAGGAAATGGAAATTAAAATTTTAAATACTATTTTGTTTTGTCTTTGTTCGCTCAAAACATCCGTAGTTAGCATAAACGAACTCGGTGACGTTGGCATTTCAAGCAATCTGATTGGTTCGCTATCTCTGACTAATGGACGTTGTCCACCTTCCGGGAGGTGAATAAGGAAAGAATGGCCGACGTACACTCTCGTTTGGCCGAAGTGACAGAGAACGACTTCTTGAAAATACAAGTTACTACAATCCCTAGCGATACAGAGAAAGCCAGGAAATTAGGAATGAAAATTTTGAGAGATAAACTACGTTTTAACACACAATTCAAACAATTTGCTCACATGTCGAGTGTCTTCTGTACCGATCGTCAAGCTTCGCTGATGCTTTTTTCCTTGAACAACAACTGCCCTTCCACGGCTCCATTTCAAAGCTCCATCCAAGTCAACTCAACTTCCACTGAGCAAAGTGTCTCCATTCAAGAAAATTTGAGTGTCGCTATCTCTCTTTAAAATGGTTGTGATTCCCAACACTCTAACAGCAAGCACATGGCATGACCTTCCGGGGAGGAAACTTAACAAACTGTTCTTTCAATTTCTAATTCAAATAAACTGCAACTGCCTTTCACGGAATTACTTCGAGGTATTAATAACAGTCAGCTTTAACAGACATTGTTGAGGATAGCAAATTTATATAAAAATTTTCAAAGCTCGTTTGCGGAGCGCCATCTTTGTGCTAACTGAAAGTTTCGTGCATAAATTGAGCGTGGAAGCGAGGCAGTCAGCTGTGCAGTATGGCGTTTCGTTGCGGACAAAATATCCACATCATAAAATACGAAGTCCAAAACACAAAAGTTATTCCAAAAAAAAGAAAAGAGTGCACACATGCATATACTAAGTCGAGAATTCTAAAGGTTATCGAAATTACAAAATATCGAATTGTTTCGTTTCGAATACTGTTTTCTCGATATCGAATATTGTTTTTGTCGATTTCAAATTTTGTATTTCTGGACTTTGAGTATCATTTTGTTTCGATTTGGAATATTGTTTTTTTTTTCGATTTCAAATGCTTTTGTTGATTTCGAAATTTTGTTATTTCGATAACCTTTAAAATTTTCGACTTAGTATTTGCATATGTGGACTCTTTTTATTTTTATGGAATAACATTTGTGTTTTGGACTTCGTGTTTTATGATGTGGATAATTTGTCCGCAACGAAACGCCATAGTGCAGTGTGTGCATGCCCATTGCTGTTGATACGTTGGGAGAAACTAAAAGAGACCACACTGAAAATTCTTGCTTACTTTTCTTGAATATATTGTGTTGTCACCGAGTTTGTATATGCTAATACAATTATTCTCTTCAATCGCGGCAAATAGTGGCTTTTAGAATATTCACCTCCATGCTTCGCATGTCGGTGAATATTCTACCACTATTCACCTCGATTTCAGACAAATAATGTTAAATATAATTAAGATTCTATCTGTGCGCGCGGCAACTCTCCCTTTTTTCCACAAAAGTTTTAAAATTGTATTTTTTTGTATGCTTCGCACTCGTGGTATTACTATCACTTTCATACAATTTTTCATTAACTCTTCTCGAACGGTGGTGTTTCCTATAGTAATTTAATTTACCTATGATACTTTCCCAAAAAATATTTACTTAGCAGAAGGTCACAGTAAAGATACTTTAGTACATAGAAAGTTTGTATAAATCGATGAGAGAAATTTACTTCAAATGTTAAAAGTATAATTTACCTTAAATATTCTTATAACACACTTGTACATTTATAGCTCTGAAGTTATTTCTTCTCCTACATCTGATAATACTTTCATGAAGCCCAGGCAATAGCAATTACATGGAAAAGAAAAATGTAACACAAAGTACAGGAATTTCTGTGAAAAATGAGCAAATTCCATAAAAAGAAACTATGTTTGACCCAAACACTACAAGAAAAGAGACTGTTAACATGATTCCTAACTTAAGCACGCATGACACGGATTGGGCTTAATATTGTCCAACTTGTATTTTCACACAGCTTAACAGTGAACAAGTCCTTGCTAATGATCCTGTGTCTAACAAAGGTACTCGATTTCTGAACAGAATGGGAGCGGTTATCTATCTATTATTGTGTTTTACTGCTTAATCTTTTTTCGTCACAACGGGTAATACACTTTTTCAATGTTACAAGCTTCCAAGTTAAGGATAGTTTCCTTTATCAAAATATGTGAACACAATGGAAAAGACTTGACATTGCCCTTTAGGGGGGAGGGGGACTAATTTCTCTCAAGATTCGGCAAGAAACTACCAGAAGAACTAAGAAAACTAACATCAGAGAAACGACCATACAAGGCTTAACATTTTGCTTGTTTAACTTATGAAAGTACGAGCACCAAAGACAAACAATGCCATAGTAAGAAACAGCATACCGAGAATAGTTACCTGCCTTCAAGTGAAAAGTCGAACCAAGCAACCTGTGTTGGCAGTTGAAAATTTGACTGGGTGACTGACTACTGACTTTTGGCAAGACTATTTGAAAAAAAAAAGATTTTTCTTTTTCGAAGCAATTGGCGAGTAGGCTGAATGAGGTTTTGATCAACAAGGGTAGGTTTTCGCCTGTGAGGTTTGGTGTATAGCTGGTGTTTCAAGCATTTGTCCATCATCAGAACGCACTCAGACTTGCAAAAATCTTGCCCCTCTACATATAAGATTTGTAGTTACTGGTTATGAACTTTGTTAGAATTTGGCCAGTTTTCATATGTTTTATCCCACTATAGTCTTTGTTTGTCCGTCTGGTACTGTTTCATTACACTATTTCATACAGGTGTTCAAGAAGCTAGTCTGCGCAGCAACTCTGTTTTCCTTTTTTCCAGCTCATTCCTCTCTTTTCCCTTCTCCCTCGAGAGCTTTCTACGCAGGCTAACCACACATGAACGGGATTTTCAATTATCACTCGAGACAGCAATTCGCCTTAGTCTTGCTAAGAAACTCCTATTATATGACATACCGATTTCTCGTACAAGAACCGATTTTTATCATCTACAAGAAACAAGGTGGAAGACCATTTTATCACTGACCATTCCTGTCAAAACAAATGAGCGGGCAAACATCTCAGAGTCAGATGTGCGGTTCTTTCGCTTCAAAAGATCAACAAGTTCAAACGCTTGTGTCGTCAAACCCGTGTTTCAATTTGTTTTCCACCACTTTTAGAGTTTATAGGATACATAAACTTTGCATATGAAATACTGCCTCTTGTTTGAAAGACCAGACGTTAACGAAGCCTGTTCATTTGCCACTCTGCGACATTTTAAGTATTAACTTCAAGTTCCAGAGAAGTAGTCCGATATCCACGTGATAGGAAGGTGCAAATGTAGCCATAACGTAAAAAAATCCCAAACCCAAAGTATCATAGGTCAAAACGGCAGTGGTATAGCTTATGCACACAAACTCTAACATGCTAGCCAGATTGTTAACCCTGCAACTAAGAAACTCCTTTGCACTTCCCTGTCGTTTAAATATCGGAGTACCCCTCGGTTAACCAGTCGTAAATGTACCGTAGCCACACCCATACCGTACATACACCCGTATATATATCTTTCTTGATAAAGTCCATTGCATTTGTTCCCACACAGATGAAAATCTTGAATTGAAGCTAGGGCTTTGCTACCACGTACACTGCAGAGCTGAAGTCGCGTCACATTTAACCACTGCCGTGTGCGTTTACAGCCAATCTTTACACCAACTGATTTACCTCATCCCCCTCTCTATATAACGCATTGTGCCATTTCATGTCTTCCTGATAAGGTGACCGGGTACTGTAGAGATGGATTAAACGTTGCCATTAGTAACGTCAATAGCCACACTATATGTCATAAAATATACTTGTTGCTGCGGGCGAAGCCAACAAAACCCCACCTCCCTGGTAAAACTAATCCTGCCGATGGCACGGACTTCTGGGAGCGAACCGTTAGCTTGGGTGGTGTCCACAAGTATCCTCGAATTCAAGTCGACATTCTGAACGGGCCCAGCCCGCCTGGAGCATACACTCGTGGCTTTTACCGCAAGGATTTCTGAGATGACAAGAACTACGGTCTTTACACCTCAGTTTCGTCTGTTTCACAAGGGAGCGGCTGTTCATGATAAAATAAACTTAGATTTTGGTATATTTTAGATGTGTAGGACCATGTTGAAATGAATTCACTAAATTTCTCTCCTAAATACAACCGCAGCTTTTAAAGTTTGCTTTTACTGGTGCAGAGTTTGGGTTTTTTTTACCAAAAGGATAGGACGAGCTTTCTACCGACTTGCAACCAAAAAGGTCGACTTGCAAAATGGATGAGCTTGCTGCGGCTTTCAACGACCGCTTGTCGAGCTCATTTGGCCCAACCAAACGGCCCTTTAATTTGGGGCTAGCACTAGACGGCCTCCTTTTCATGCTCCGAGATAAGCAATGTCCTGTATTCGAGATGATTCTCATGTTTGTAGAAATGCATGCGTAATGCCCCAGTGATGGCAACTCGTATGTACACTGATCAACTGCCTGTTAGGCATCACAAATCAACTCAACTAAGTCTATTATACGACGGGAGTCTACGTTTGATTTAATTTAAGTGAAAGCGTTGTCAAAAAGTTGTTTGGTGTTTCATTTACTCAGATTAGCCCGTATTGGAGAGATGGGTTTATACTGTTTACGAATATTCTATAGCGCATTTTCTTGATGGAGGTGGGGGGGAGGGGGGGGGTGACCAATTTCACATGTTGCCTTTTGGTTTCCGAAACTGTCTCTAAATACAGAAAGGAAAGTGCAAATAAGAGGAAACATACTATGACGTCTCATCAAAATTGACTAAAACCTCTAGCCTATCTGTTCAAATAAGTTTGTTTTCGGCTTAGAAAGTTCTGCTTCTGTTAACAATTCTGCTTCCGTCGCGTTTAGAAACATCCATCTCATTACACTTCACTTTCTAGAAGAAACTTTTAGTTTTGATTTAATTCTCAGATAGTTTCTATTCCTTCTGAAACGTTTAGTATGCCACTTTTTAACACACGGATAAAGGCCTCTCTACCGTTTATTAGCTAAACCAACTTATACAAGTAGAGGTGGTTTTACGGTACTTGCTATCGGGTTTTGTCTCAATCAAAACCAAAGAGATGTTGTCTGTCACTGTGTAGAAGTGACGTCAACAAGAAAGTTAACATACCTTCTGGCTTCAACACCAAAAACTTTAAAATATCTGACAACGACACGACTCCAATGCAGTGGTCGTCCTCGTCAACAATAACAAGCCGATGAACCTTTGAAGATCAAAATTCCATAAGGTTAGTAAAACATTAACGGCAGACATATCGGGGCATTTGTAAGAAATACTTTCTAATCGAACTACTTTTTCATACTGGCACTTCTCTACAAAACACGATTCGCCTAACCTCTCCACCCATAAAGGTCCACCAACATTCTTGTGACAGGTTGTAAAAACGTCATCAAGCTTAAAAAGAACTAAAACAGTTCGCAAAAGCAAGACTCTTATCTTTCGATTCTTTTTTTTCATTGATTGTTAAAAGTAAACCGCTCAGTTTTTTGTTTAAAGTTTCAGGTTACGTATTTTAGTT
Source organism: Umimayanthus nakama (assembly GCA_027574985.1). Taxonomy (NCBI): domain Eukaryota; kingdom Metazoa; phylum Cnidaria; class Anthozoa; order Zoantharia; family Parazoanthidae; genus Umimayanthus; species Umimayanthus nakama. The sequence goes on along the minus strand of JAOBRG010399111.1, from coordinate 943 downwards.
GCGAAAAATGGGATTTCGAGACGCAATGTTAGAGATTCACCAGTGTCCATCTCTCGTTATCTTTAAACGCATGCGCTGCAATTAATGCGACGAATCAATTTATATAACACCAACGAGGAAAGCAGTTACTCATGAGACTACATGTACTAGCTATCTACGTGCACCAACACTCTCCAGGATTAAGGGGTCGTCTTTAACTCTACGAACGAAAGATCCCATTGGATAAAAGACAATACAAGTAATCCAAACCCTATGTTAAAGAACGCAAACCTTAACAAAGAAAGAAAGAAAAAACAAAGAAAGCGTGTTCGTAGAGTTAAGCCTTACTGCGATTAAGCGCAAACTTTTTCTTATTTGTCTATAAGACGTGTTTGGCTTTTGTAAGGAGAATTCCCGTGTATAAGGTTGAATGACGTGATTATAGGGTCACCCCAAGCAATCGAATGCACCCTTGATAACGTCAACCTTTTCTTAACGTAGATGTAACTGTCTCTTTAATTAACATATTCTTGTTTTTGTAACTGCTTTACTGTAGGTGAGAAGCGAAAACTGTTAAGGGCACTGATTAAAACAAAGTATGTGTCACAGAGTTCAGGTTTGTTGCAAGGATTCTTAAGTAAGACACTGCGAACTTTACTAGAATGGCCGTTTACTGGCCTGCTTGTGGTTGCAAAAGAAAACCAACTGCCAAGCAACACCTCCAATGTGCCATAGATTTCCTCGATAGCAATATTACACTAACCTTTGCCTCTGCTAGTCTGTTGATAACCACAGATAGAGATTCGTCCAACAAACATCGATGAACTCCCTCGAAACCCTGTAAAAGGTATAGAGTATGTTCAGCAATATATTGTCAGAATTTGTCGAATTAAGCAATTCTACAATTTTTCACGACTAAGGGACCAGTCATAATTTAAGTTGGAGGGGGGGGGGGTGGAGGAGA